>JABACO010000011.1:2123745-2269985 GCA_013339895.1 Ephydatia muelleri | reverse complement strand
GAATCATGCATGTTTCGGCCATTTAATTATTAATATATCCGTGAAGCTGATCGTTTTCTTTATGAGGCACATTCATTTTCTAAAAATCCGATAGCTAATTGTCCATCAAATAATTTTAGGTCGTATTTCTGCAGCCCAGTCTCAAATACCTTATGTTATATGCTTGTCCTACTGTCTTGTAATAGACACAGTCTTTACAGCCAACAAAGCGCGCATGCGGCTAACAGCATTAAAATACTAACAAAGAGCAGAGCGACGGCTCGAACAAAAGGCAGGGACGAGGAGAATATTTAATCTGTACTAAAGAAGAGAATGCCATGCCAAATCGAGCAGCCAAAAGAACCATCGAGATTGGTGTTCGTAGCCTCCCAAGCCAGAAGTACTGCGTTCGACCCACATGACGTAGGTGAGAAAGAGCTGGGGAGAAGAGCGGTTTCCACTCCGTTCTCGTCTACTAAGTGTTCATCAAGCAAATTAAATTTCGTATTGCTCACAAGACGAACTAACATTTTGGCAAACAGTTTGTTGCTCTCCCGCACTAATGTTTGTAGGCGTGTAAACAGAATTGCATGGCTTGCTTGCTAGACACGTAGCCAAGAGTTTGATGATCTCATGTTACTAATTTAAAAGCGTATGAACAAAATTGGCAATCGCAAAGAAATCAAGGTACGTTACTAGACTAACCAGTACATTGCGCCATTTCAGCAAAGCGTGTATTGATCTTTTTTAATAAGTTTAGATGCATGGGTGTGGCAATCGAGAACAAATTAAAGTACGACTGGCTAGCGGCTAGACTAACTTATACGTGACATTTCGGCGAAAAGTTTGTTGACTTCTAATTTGTATATTCCCTTTCGTGTAATGATCTCTTGATCATTTAGGTACCTTTTGAAGATGCAGATCGATACTGAACTGTTTTCAGGACCCTTACGGCATTGATGAGAAGGACTGGTTATGATATTACCACGTGGCCAAATATACGGTATAGCTACATTCATACTTATCCGGTCATTGATACGAAGAAACATACACACAAGAAACTAAAGGCTGCATGATAAGTCACTTGAATTTAAGCATACAACTATTTTACAACGACTCAGTTTGTCTTATGAACTTAACAGATAGGCATGTCTTAAAGCAAAGCCAAAGGTACTAGGTAAACCCAGGTCATAAGGCACCTGACCTAGGTTATGAAGCATGGGTATGTCTCTGTGATATCAGCACATTGTAAATGCATGGCGGAGTACGTAAGTTGATAGTACGTTGGATGTAGTTGTCACAACTAACTTATGTGCTATTTCCTTCACAGTGCATTTTAATTTTGTGCAGATAGATCTTTCTGAGGTGATTGACATTCACTTTGTGCAACCTGTAAATAAAGGTTTGGGAAAAAAATTCATCAAAATATGTTATTCCAGCAGTCATGCACAACCATCGAAGAGCAGTATATGTAGTGAATTTGCAACTTGTCCTCATGAAAGCCTTCAGATAAACACTGATAAGTACAATTCAAAAAGTGTCTTTTCACAATTGCATCCTTCCCTATTTAAAAGCACATGCGAGTTGCAAAATACAAACAAAGATGATGCACACAGCAAAAACAGAATGACGCATTACACTCCATGTCACTTCATGTCACTCAAAATTATTCCGAGTGACAATAAAATAATGGAAGTCACTAGTATCTTGCACAGTCATTAGACCAATATGCAGTCATTAACATAGCTAATGACTGTCACTTTTTAGATCAATGAATTTCATATCCATATATATACCGGAGTGGGGCGGGGGTGTAGCGTGGTTTAGCATATGCGCATTAAGTAATCCCGAGCGCTATATGGAATTCAACCTGTGTAATCAAAAAGTGGCCTCACTATCATACCACTGTGGGCCGCTACAAGACATGCGTAACTTGTGAATGCGTGAGTTATTATTACCTGCTCCTACAGAATTAGTTGTCGTCTCGCGTAAAGTACCGAGTTGATAAGTGGGATGGCCTTGGTGTGATGGGGATTTTGTGCATGGTGGTGGTGGAGGAGGAGGCGATGTGTCGTGGGTAGAGGTTGCAATAAAAGGTGCATATATTCCTGGAACTGTAGCAACATACAGTACATACACACACATTTACATACACACACATATTTCAAGAAATAAACAGTGAGCAGAGATACATGTAGTATCTAAAGGGATTAGAAACGCAGTCAATCAACACCATTTAACGCGCGCACTCCTGGAAAGATTCCGCACAAGTTGCTATGACCAGAGCTATGACATACACAATTCATAATACAAGACAGTGGACAAATATATATGTGCAATGCAAGTTTAAGACTTAATAAGTGTTTTTCTAAATCCTTTGGACATTTGGGTAGTTTGTTACTGGGCAACCTTTATCTTTTCGACCCAAGCACTAGCATATGAAAAACCCCTAATTGTTGACCACATCTTGGCAATCATGTCCAGCAGGGCTATGCTGCAGTCATTGCCCCATGATGCGCTGATGATGCACCAACGAAACAGACCATCTTCACTTTCAGTGATTCTTCTGACAGCTTCTATCCCCAGGTGAATAGGATTGTGTTCAAGCTGAGTACGAAGTACACATTCCGTGGTAAAGAACTGCTCAAAAGTCATGAGATGCTAGACCACCACTGTTTATGGTGATCACCCAGTCAGAAAAGCAATGCAGTCGTACTATTTATGTTTCCCTTATTCCCAAACATACGTCCTCTACATAAGTACAGCTAGCGTGCAAGACTACTGTGTGTGCATGAACTCTGATGCTGTATATGTGATGTGAAGCGTGTACTTGTGTGCTGTGTGTATTCAAATATGTATTGTGCATACTTGTTATGTGTGATTGCAAATGTATTTTGTGTGATTCCAGATCTACGTGTGTTGTGTGTATACACGTGTGTGTGTGTATGTGTGTGTGTGTGTGTGTGTGTGTGTGTGTGTGTGTGCAATTGCAGATCAACTGGTGTTGTGTGTAAAGTGGCCTGGTGCCTGAGGGGATAGGGAGGAATAACCCCCCCCCCCCCCCCCCACCCAAAAAATAAAAATAAATTTTGCCGAGGTACATTTCAGAATGCGTTTGTACCATTTTCCCAAACCCAAAACACCTTCGGCACCCCAGGTGTACATGTACACATGTGCTGCATGTGTGTACAAGTGAGTACGTGTGTCTTGTTAGTTGTAGAGTGAGCATGTACAATATCTTTTGCCCCTCACAGGTCAGTACTACATGGACCTGCACTCAGGGTCGCACATCGAACATGACTAGCTAGAACTCATCTCTACACAGAGTGGATTTCACTAGCAATCAAGCCCAAAATGTCATTAATGATCAGCTAGAAGAACTACCTGAATAAGAATCCCACTATGCTGTGTACTCTTAACTCATGAACCTGTTCATTCATTCATTATAATTTATAAAGCTCATGTTACCATAGGGTGCATGTACAACACGTACAACACAGACGTACCCAATGCCACCTACAGTTTATTGCATAGGCTGTTAGCCCAAATACCACGACCTGTGAAAAATAGGGGACATTCCTGGACACAAAAGACAGAGCTTGATTATCAAAGACACAACATGAGTCCATAATAGTTGACTTAATGACATATATGGATAAGGTGGGTGTATGGTCGCTCATCATGGATTTCTCATGACATAGGTAAAAAGTCATGCATGATCAGATATTTTGTGATATAATGTCCCTGTGTCTCAGTGCACTATCTACATGCTTATGCGCTCCTTGATTTAGTTGTCATGATAACCTAAACTCAAATATCCATGTTGGTTATCAACCTCTCTTTCCACACTCCCCCTCCTTCCCCCCCCCCCCCCCCCCCCCCCCCCCCCCCAACCCCTTACCAGTATGACACATGCCATTCTCTGACCCCAGGTAGAAATTCTTTAAGAGCTGTGTACATGCTCATAGCTCTGGAACAAAGTTTGGCTATCATGATATTCTTGAAACTCAGGTCCTTAATTAGCTATTCTCATTCCCATGTAACATGTTAGTGAATCCCTATGCCAGTGTCTCGGTACATACACTTGTATACATGCACATCTGATCATATTGAGATATAGATATCAAGTATGTACCATAGCATTTTAGTCACTCTGAAATGATTTCACTGCATTCTGATGTTCTAGCGTGCATGTTGTATATGGGACAGATTCTGAGAAAATTGCACCACGGATGTTATTAGTAATCGGCTAGTGTTATTGTTGTCTAGTTGTACGTAAGGTACAAGTTTATAACGGTATAACAGCCAGATCGATGTGACTGGAAAGCAGTAGTATTGCCGCTTTGGATTTGTGAGTCAATCGTTTGTTATGATGCCCCGCCTCTTTCCTTGTAGATAAGCCGCGTATGACTTGAAAGTGACTCAGGGATGCTCTGCACTATAATCCGAATAGTTATTAGTTACAGTTCAGCTTAGTTTGAACGGACTACGCGTGCCTGGTTAGTGGCAAGCACCATCGGTTCGGATTCTGCGTTGCTTACAATAAGCTGGTCTCCGATTATTAGGGAAGCGCAATAGCATTAAATAAGAAGTGACTTCGAAATGCTTTCCGCTGTACACAGGGAAAAGTTTCGAGTTCCCAACACTGGGTTTTGATCCAAGATCCCAATGTGATAAGCAATCACAGTATTGTGGATCAAAATCCAACTTGGGAATGCGAAACGTTTCCCTGTGCTTTTTGTGCATCAATGATTTGTTATGATGCCCCGCCCTTTCTTTATAGAGCAAGTGACTCAGGTACAATGTATAGGCCCAATTGAAAGAGTCTATTACAAGGAACAATCGCCATGCCACATCACCATAAGTACACACAATGTACACAAGAAAGAAGTAGTCGCCATGATTAAAAATCAATAAAGGCACACCACACTAAAGCGCAATTGTCCATTGCCCAGTGCAATCCACGTCGTCGCAAGCATCATTCATGTTCTGCATTGTCAGCTGTTGAGTCACCATTGCCTTGGCAAGTCAAAAAAAGGTAAATCATAAAATATATGCCCACTATACAACACACACAGACCTCGTACTCACAGACAGACATGCTGCGGATGGACTTTGGACTGAGTTCTATTCCAATAAATGCCAACCAGGTGAAACCACACCGACCTCAGTACGGCACAATGTTGTATGCACAGATAGTCATGCTGTGGATGCCATAGACACATCAGTGTGGTTTTATGACGAAAATTGGCATATCTGATGTGTGAAAATGACAAAGTTACTGACTTAAACACACGCACACACACACACACACACACACACACACACACACACACACAACACACACCTTTGTACAATATTTTACACACCTTCAGACCTACTGTATTGTACACACATTGACACATACAAGTTACACCACACAGTACATACACACTCCTTCACAAAAATTCATGTACACACTGAGGCGGAAATTGGCATATCTGACATGTGAAAATGCAGACTCAACACACAATATTGTATACACCCTTCACACACACATTGACCCACCTATAACACCATAGACAGTACATGGGCATGTTACACACACACACACACACACACACGCACACACACACACACACACACACACACACACACACACACACACACACACAAATCTACATTTGCCTTAAAATAATATAGGCTCTCAGTGTCACATGATGTGGCATTACCAAGAGCGCATGAAGCACCAGTGGGCCTCCTCTTTGACAAGACTGTCCGCGGGTGTCCCAGGGAGGCCTTGATTACCATTGGGTTGCCTCTCTCCTGGGGCTCCTTGTACTCCTGGTGGACCCATGGCTCTGGGTTGTCCAGATGGTCCTCGGGGACCCTGCTCTCCCTTCTGTCCAGTGGGCCTGTGTGTGTGTGTGTGTGTTTGTGTGTGTGTTTGTGTGTATTTGTGTTTGTGTGTTTGTGTGTGTGTTTGTGCATGTGTGTTTGTGTGTGTGTGTTTGTGTATGTGTGTTTGTGCATGTGTGTTTGTGTGTGTGTGTTTGTGTGTGTGTGTTTGTGCGTGTGTGTTTGTGTGTGTGTGTTTGTGTGTGTGTGTGTGCGTGTGTGTTTGTGTGCGTGTGTTTGTGTGTGTTTGGGTGTGTGTGTGTGTGTGTGTGTAGAGCATGTATCAATCAAATATGCAACAATTTACATTGCATGTATGCGTGTTTGTATGTACAGTGTATGCGTGTATGAATGTATGCACATGTATGTAATTATGTGTGCGCATGTAGGTATGTACCCTTATTGCCTGGGGTTCCAGGAGCTCCGGGGGTTCCAAGTGGTCCCCTCATTCCTGGTTTGCCTTCATGACCCGGAGTGCCAGGGGATCCTGAGACTCTGGGGAGCCAGGGGGTCCTTGCTCATTCTCAGGGTGGAGGTGGGCGAGTGGAACATTTGTGAGGGTATTTTTCACAGTATCCCTTGTTTCCTTTATCACCTGTGTGCGTGTGCGCACACATATACACACGCAATACACACACATACACACTCCTTTACATATACACACTGTAACACTGTACAAACTCATAAACATACACACACTTTTACAAATACACCACACACCTTCCCTCTGTGTCATGTAGGATGTTCCTGTCTTATCTACCATCATGACCACACCCACCAGCTTGGAAGAGTACAGGCTCATGGCCACCTCAATCCTGTGGGGTCACCACACTCTCAGTCAGAAGAGGTCCATGAGGTCCTCTTGTATCACTTAATCTCATGTTGTGCATCCCCCTTCATTTTGGCTCCCAGACAGATTGAGCTTTCCTCTAAGAGTGTGCCATCTGTGAGCAATACCACAAAACTTCAAACAATGCACTCACCACATGCACCTAGTACACCATTATCAGATAGCCCTGGGTCACTGTATTCAATGCATACAAAATTAACTCCAAACAATGCACTCACAACCATGTGCACCTTCAGTTAAGCTCTGCTCCTCGGTCCATCACAAATAAATATCCAAACAATGCATTCACCACTTAGAATACATCCACACACACCGTGATAAGGCCATCAGGTAGGACTGGGTCAAGTCCATTCATAATGGAGGCAGGCGACTGCCACAGTCAGACATGTAGCAGCTGTGCCTTGTACGGCTGAGCCTACTGTGATATACCCACGTAGGCTATCGCGGAGTCTGACAATTTGAGTATATCAACTGATTATTACACGATATCATCTCGTTAAGTACTCTGTATTACGCATGCGCGAACGTCCATATAATAATATGACACTCCTCTCTCCTTATTAATATCTGTCTGGTGGTCTTCTATTTTGTCTCAGCTGATACCGATGTCTGGCTACTGGCACCTCTGGTTTTCTTTCCATTGTTTTATCTTCATTTTCTTCCACTTCAGTCGGTGTCTCATCCTGGTCTATCTGTACTTCCCCTGCTTCCTCCGGGGCTGGTTCTACTGCACGCTTTTCTTTATTTATCACTTCCTTGTCAGGCTGCATTTGTTGATCATCAATTTCACTCTTAATCCCTTCTGTTTTTCTTACTCCCCCCTCTGCTCTTCTTAAATGATCGATATGTCGTCTCCACTCTCTCCCATCCGCTAACTCCACTAGATACGATGAGGGTCCAGAACTCTGCTTTATTTTCCCTTTTACCCATCTCTCTCCAACCCCGAAATTACTTGCCCACACAATATCATTTTGCTCAAACACTCTCTCTCTCGTATTTTTGTCATGCCCCTCTTTTTGCTCTTCTTGCTTTTTCCGCACAATCTGTTCTGTGGTTTGCCGAAGGAGATCCAACTTGGTCCTCAGTTCTCTCTGTAGAAAAAGACTACAAGGGGACACATTAGTAACACTGTGTGGTGAACTACGATATGCTAACAAAAATGAAGACAATCTATGTTGTAATGTCTGTCCGCTGTTCTTCCCTGTTTCCATCGCTCTTTTGAATGACTGTACAAAACGTTCCACTAGTCCATTTGTATAGCCGGGTGATATGGAGCGCTTCGAATGTGCCTTATTCCATTTTTCAACATGAAGTCTTCGAACTCCTTTGCAACAAACTGAGGGCCATTATCGGACACTAACTGTTCTGGTAGTCCATATGCTGCAAAAATGTGACGAAGAATATCAACCGTCTTCTGTGCTGTTGTACTCGTCATCTCGTACACCTCTGGCCATTTAGAGTGAGCATCCATCAATAAAAAGAACATCTTCCCCAGAAACGGTCCAGCAAAATCAACATGAACTCTTTGCCATGGTCTCTCTGGCCACGTCCACGGTTGCATTGGTGCCAGGGGTATGGATTGCTTTATGGCCTGACAACATTCACATGCCCTTACACATGCAATGTCTCTATCTATATTAGGCCACCACACATGACTTCTCGCTAGGCTTTTCATTCTGGACATTCCTGGATGGTTCTGATGTAACTCCGAAAGGACCTTTGCCTGTAACTTACGAGGTATTACGACTCGCATTCCCCACAGCAAAGTGTGATTCTCAATGGTTAGTTCGGTTTTCTTTGCTTCATACGGTTGTAGTTCAGCCGTCACCATTTCTGGCCAGCCGTTTTGAAGGTATCTCATCACCTTGCTCAACTCCTTGTCTTGTCGGCTTTCATTTCGTAACTGTCCCGCAGTTACCGGAAGCGTTTCTATTTGCACCATGTTGAATATGCTAGCTTCTGTTTCCTCTTCTTCGTGTCTTTCTCCCTTCAACGGCAATCTGGACAACCCATCAACGTTTCCGTGTTCTTCCGTTGCTCTAAACTTTACGTCGTACTGATAAGCTGATAGTACTAACGCCCATCTTTGCAGTCTGGACGCCGCCACCACAGGTAATCCGGTCTTCGGACCGAAAATAGTCGTCAATGGTTTGTGATCCGTTAACAGAAGAAATTTTCGTCCATACAAATACACGTGAAATCTTTTTACCCCGAAGATGATGGCTAGGGCTTCTTTTTCTATTTGTGCATAATTTCGTTCAGCATCTGACAACGTCCGCGACACGTACGCTATTGGCCTTTCCGTTCCCTCCTCACTCACCTGCGTCAACACCGCCCCTACACCGTAACTCGATGCATCTGTAGCTAGTATCAAAGATAACTTGGGGTTGTAATGCGCTAGCACTTTAGAAGATGTCAACATGCCCTTGGCTGCTAAAAAGGCTTGACTGCATTCTTCCGTCCACTGCCATCGACTATTCTTCTTCAACAATGCAACGGGGAAATAGTTGTCGACAGGTTTGGCAGAAACTTCGCATAATAGTTCACCATTCCTAAAAATGACTTTAATTCTGCCACGTTTTTAGGTGGTGGAACTTTTACCATTGCTTCTATCTTGCTTTCTAGTGGATGCAAACCTTCTGCGTCTATACGATGCCCCAAAAATTCAACCGAGTTGGCCATGAAAACACATTTGCTCTTTCTCACCGTGATGCCATGAGTCTTCAATCGTCCCAGCACTAGTTCCAGATTCTTCAGGTGTTCATCTTCACTATCTCCCGTGATCAAAATATCATCAATGTAGCAAACCGTTCTTGACATGCCTTGCAACACGGAATCCATGAGTTTTTGGAAAATAGCGGGAGCCGACGCGATTCCAAACGGTAATCGAGTATATTGATACAGGCCCGTGTGTGTATTAATAGTGCACATTTTTCTCGAATCATTATCCAAAAGAAGTTGTTGATATGCATTAGACAGGTCAAGTTTCGTGAATTGTTTCCCCCCAGCTAACGTAGCAAACAATTCCTCTGGAACCGGAAGGGGGTACTGATCTACGTGCAGGGCAGAATTCACAGTTATTTTAAAATCCCCACATATTCTGATACTTCGGTCTGGCTTCGCAACTGGTACAATGGGAGTTGCCCATTCACTGTACTTAACTGGACAGATAACCCCCGTTTTTTCCAGCCGTTCAAGCTCCGTTTCAATCTGCTCTTTGATTGCAAAAGGTACTGATCTTGGTCTACAAAAAACTGGTTGGGCTCCCTCTTTTAGAACTAGTCTTGCTTTAAAGGGATGTGTAGTGTCTGAGCCACTCGTTTAAGCCGCTATGAGAGAGGTGAACATCTCGCTGCGTGACTGACTCAAAAAGTGATCATTGTTTTTCCGCGCATGCGCTAACATATTACAATTGACCCACACACACAATATATTACATTTCCCCCTCCCTAAAGTTCAACCCCTTCTAATGTCCTAACTTATTACATATACTACAGCATGAGTTTAATCACCATTAATGACCATAATAGTCTGGAGTCTTCCTCACTCTTGTCGACCGTCGCACTGGTGCTGAAATAGGCACTGGTGGCTGTGGTACATCATTGTCCTCTGCACTCGCTACAGGACTACCAACAGTAGATGGAATAGAGGGAGGTACTTCAGGGGGAGCTTGAACACAAGGCTCAGATGGAGATGAATCAGCAGTAGGAACAGCTCTTTCGTCCGAAGAACTTTGGTGAAACCACAGGGGCACTTGACGGACCTGATGTAATGTCATTAGGGTTGTCCACATATACATCATCACTAGCGTCTACTTGAGAGTTGTGGCGGGCCCTCAGATGGTCTATATGTCTGCGGACTACTCCACTTCCAATCTTAACAGTATAGGAGAGAGGCCCGGTAACAGTGACAATGACTCCTGGAATCCACTTCTTGGGAAAACGAAAATCCCGAACGTATACTAGGTCACCTTCAACAAACTTACGCTCACTGATACCCCGAGTATCATGATCCTGCTTCTGCGCGGCTTGGCGAGACTCCACTCGAACAGCAAGGTCAGGATGCAAAATGTCAAGTCGGGAACGAGGGCGACGACCCAGCAAAAGTTCAGCCGGTGACGAACCTGTGGTACTGTGAGGAGTCAACCGGTACTTAAACAAGAAACAAGATAGTTTTGTTTCAATAGATCCTAGCTTTTGGTGTAGAAGACCCTGTTTGAAAGTCTGAACGGCTCTTTCGGCTAAACCGTTTGTCGAGGGATGATAGGGGGCAGACTTGACGTGGATGATACCATTCTGACTCATAAACAATCTGAACTCTTCTCTCACGAAAGCCGGCCCATTGTCTGTTACTACATTATAGCTTATCATAGCTTATGATAAACAATCTTCCGTGGTACCCCATGAATTGCAAATATGCTCTTCAAACGCTCAATAGTAGGTACCGCTGATATCGACTTCATAAGGTGAACCTCGAGCCACTTTGAGTGGGCATCAATCAACACCAAAAACATATGTCCCATGAATGGCCCTGCAAAATCAATATGCACCCGAGACCAGGGTTCTTGGGGCCATTCCCATGGATGGAGAGGAGCCACTGGTGGCAGGAATCGAGATGACTGACAAGTGTCGCATTGCTTGACTACGTCCTCTATCTCTTTATCCATATTGGGCCACCACACATATCCTCGAGCTAAACCTTTCATCTTATTAATCCCTGGGTGCGATTCATGCAATTCTGCCAAGACTTGTTGCCTGCCCTGTGGTGGAATGATAACTCTAGCTCCCCACAACAAACAACCATCCAAAACACTCAACTCATTCTTTCTCTGCTGATAGGAGCTCAAATCATAACCTAGATTTCCGCCAGGCCACCCACTCTTAACAAATCCTCGAACTCTCGACAGAACTGGGTCTCGGTCCGTCCAACCCCTAATTTGGCTAACCGTAATAGGAATAGTTGAGAGTAAGTCAAGCAAGGTAAGAACATCCCCAGGAGTGGATACGCAACTAATGGATTGTGGGCTGGGCAGACGGCTGAAGGCATCAGCATTGGCATGTTGAGCTCCAGACTTGTATCTGATTGAGTATTGGTACGTGCTAAGTGCTAAAGCCCACCTCTGTATTCTAGATGAGGCCATAGGTGGTATACCCCTATGTTCTCCAAATAAATAGATAAGTGGTTTATGGTCAGAAAAGATTGTAAAAGGACGACCATACAAGTACTGATGAAATTTGGAAACACCAAAGTATATAGCCAAAGCTTCCTTATCCAATTGGGAATAACCCTTTTCAGCAGGTGACAAGGTACGTGAAACAAATCCTATAGGTCTCTCCGATCCATCCTCCATTTCGTGGGACAGTACTGCCCCTATCCCGTAGGGTGAAGCATCACACGCCAGAAGGATTGGCTTGTGGCTATCATAATGCACCAAAAGAGCTGACGTCTTCAACATGTTTTTCGCAGCAGCAAACGCCTGCTCCTGTTCAGATGTCCAACTCCATTTCTGCTGTTTTCTCAACAATTGGTACAAAGAGGACAGCTTGGAGGCAAGGTTTGGCAAAAACTTGGAATAATAATTAAGCAGTCCCAAGAAAGATTTTAATTCTGTGATATTCTTGGGTGATTGTGCTTCGTTTATTGCCTGAACCTTGGCATCGGTAGGGTGCAACCCTTCTCTATCAATACGATGACCCAAATATTCTACAGACGAAGCCATGAATATACATTTGGCCTTTTTAAGCCGCAACCCACTTTCAGCAAGTTTACTTAGAACCTTGTCTAAAGTATGTAAGTGTTCCTCTATCGATGCACCCGTTACCAGAATGTTATCAACGTACACCACTGTGTGATCTATACCCTGTAGCACACATTCCATAGCCCTCTGAAACATGGCTGGGGCCGATGCCACCCCAAAAGGTAATCGGTTGTACTCAAACAGACCTTTATGCGTGTTAATGTTAAGTTGTACGGGCCTATTGTCACCAAATGGTGACAATAAGGCATACCTTTTCATTACTATTTATACTATGAGTTTGGAAAATGTTGAGTTCTTTGTACTTATAATTTTCAACACATACAAGATGATCTTTTAGTACTGCAAAAATTGAGGCAGTATCTATTTCCAATCAAACACAGTAGATAAACAAAGTTAAACTTGATGGAAAAAAAAAGTTGAAATCTTCCTATCAGTAATGCTTATAATGAAGTATCTCTATTGATTGAAATTTTGAAGCTATATGCCACATAACGGTTAGAGAATTTACTCTGTTTGGCAGCTTGGAAACCTATTTTATTTCATCTGACTATATTATGAACACAGGAACAATCAAGACAAATTTACATGTTCCAAGCTGTGCATAGATAAAAAATTCATACCCCAACATAAACAATTCATAGCCCACAACCTAATTGGGAATTTAATTCATTTAATCGAAATACTCATATTACGGTCAAACAGCCCTTGCCAAAGGAATGTCGAAGCAAGACATTAGAGTTGGTCATTCTGTATGGGTTTATGCCAAAATTTTTGACAGCGACAGAGAGGTGGAAAAATGGAGTGAGAGAAACTTTGGAGCTCGTGGGGGGAACACTATGCTGTTAGGAAAAGTCAAAGAAATGATTAGTTCCACCGATTTTGTTGTCTATTTTCCTTATGACAGTACAGAAATGGAAGTCGGCAAGAAACATATTCATGTACTAACTGACAGCTATGAGATATGGCAGAGGCATTTTGTGCGTAAGATACCGAAAGGTCAGAGGTCACGTGCGGAAGCGGCAGTAAGCAGCGGAACTGATTCAGGCAGCGACGATGAGATCGAACAAGAAGAAGGAGAAGAGCAGGAAGAAATGGATAGTTCTAACCCCATAACCTCTGCTAGTAACGTTCTACCTAGGGTTTTTGAGCCAATACTTGAAGACCCCCGCTCGGTGATGTACCCCAGTATCAAGCCAAAACTTCGGTGTGGTGAGCTTCAGTATAACGACAGCTCAGTTGATACCTCACTGATTTGGATTTTATTTACAAAATACTTTCCTATTGCTTTTGCCGAAGAGTGCATCATTCCTCAGACAAATTTGGCAGCTGAGCTTGATGACGAGTGGACAAGTCCGTTAACCATTGGTGAATTTCTGACTTTTCTTGGAGCTATTTGCTTTATGATATGCTACCCTTTGGGTGGTAGTCGTCGTCGTTATTGGCATTGGATGGGTGATGAAATATTTCCTGCAGCTAATTTAGGACGGTTTATCCAGTGGAGAAGGTTTGAACTGATTTGTAAGTATCTAACTCTTGGAAACAATGGACTACCAAATGATAAGCTGCGGTACTGGCGTGAATGGTTATTGGCTGTTAAAACATGTTTTCAGTGTGCCTTGATACCTGGTCGCAACATTATTTTGGATGAATCAATGATCAGAAACAAGAATTTTAAAGCAGCTGATTGTGTTATATACATTAGGCGAAAGCCTGAACCTTGGGGACACGAGTTATGGACTGTTGTAGATAAGGAAAGTGGCATTTGTACTAATTTTGAATTAAATGAGGGAAAAGAGATTACCCGACAGCTGAAATACTTTGCAGAGTTTGGGGCTACAACTGCTACTACTCTTCGTTTATTGGAACCCTACTTTGAAAGTCATCGCCTTGTGTTCATAGATTCGTGGTTTCAATCTGTAAAAACTGCAACTGAATTGAAGAGACGAGGGTTAGACAGCCTTGGTGTTGTGAAGACTGCCCACAAAAACTACCCCCGAGAAGATCTCGAGGCTAGGTGCATGAATGAGGCTGGTGCAGTAGCTTCTGCACATGTCAATATCCTTGATGATAATGTAGTTCTTCATGCTGTTCAGTGGAGGTCAAGCTCTCACCATAAGTTAACTCTTCTTTCAACTGCAAGCTCTAGTGCCCCTGCAGGGACACCTTATATTAGACCATGTGGGAAAGAAATACCAAGACCTGATATTGTAGAATTATGGTATGATTCATATGGAGCAGTTGATGCTTTTAATCATTGTAAAGTAGGTGGTGGTAAGAATGGCTGGGAACATCACTTAAAAGTTCAAGAACGTCCTAATCTTCCTCTATTTTCTGGAATGATGTCACTTATAGATGCAAATATATATCGAAGCATGGCATACTTCTTTCCACAGGCACATAGTAAAACTACCCATGTAGAAATGCGTCAAATGCTTGTCAAAGCACTTCTAATGAATCCATTGACTGTTGTGCTACCAGAAAAAAGGACATTTTCTCAATCTACTGAGCACAGACCAGCATTTTTCGGTCATGATAAAAGGAAGCGCTGTGTAATGTGTTCACGCAAAGGTCTTGAAAGAGAGACGAGCTTGTCTGATATGTACTGTACTTATTGTGGTGTTGACGCTGGTACATTTTGTCGGCATTCAAGTGGTCGCAAATGCTGGGAAGAGCATATTAATAATGGGATTCCATCAAGGAAACGCAGAAAATGACTAGAAATGTTGAATCTACTTTGTTAAAAACAACAGTTGTTTTTGTGCACCTACCTTGTGGTAGCCTTGATAAAACAGTGAATAATGTATTCCCTCATTATAATTTTCCAACTTTTTCCTTCACTTTGATTTAATATACTATTCATGCCTTTGCATCAGTTAAAAAAAAATTTGTATACTTGTGTTGTCCAATCATTCTTCTACTGTTTTGTTCCAGTTTTTACTTAACATTTGCTTGTTTCATAAAGCTATATATCATTAAACTTAGTGTCACCATTTGGTGACACTACCTTTCTTATTGTCACCAAATGGTGACACTATACAACTTAACATTAATAGTAGTATATGCTTTGGAGGCATCATCTAATCTCATCTGTTGATAAGCATTAGTCAAGTCAATTTTAGAGAATAAGCGGCCACCTGACAAAGAAGCAAATAAGTCCTCTACTCGAGGAACAGGGTACGATTCCAATTTGGATGCCTGATTCACCGTTAGCTTATAGTCTCCACATATTCTAACTGTCCCATCCTCTTTCACTATTGGCACTATTGGTGCTGCCCAATCCGCAAAAGGCACAGGTCGAATCACCCCCGACGTCTCTAGACGTCTCAACTCCACCTCAATCTTATCCTTTAGGACATAAGGCACGGAACGGGCTTTATAAAACCTTGGACTAACCAATGGATCAACTGAGAATTTAGCAAAAACTCCCTTCAAGGTTCCCAATTCGTCCTGGAACACCACTCTATGCTTCTCCAACAGCTCTTCCAGGTTCTTATTCACCCGTACATTGTGAATCTCCCCCCAATCAATCTTAATAACTTGCAACCAATTCCGGCCCAATAAGTTTGGTCCCTTCGCATTCACTACTAGCAACGGTAAACGGGCTGTTTGAGACTTATATGATACTACCACTTCTGCCACTCCCGCAATAGATAACGGCTCTCCCGTATAAGTGCTTAATCGAGTTCCCGTAGGATGCAACGTAGGCACTCCCTTTTCACTCGATCCCCACAAATCCTCAAACATTCTTTTGCTGATTACAGTCATAGCAGCACCCGTATCTAGTTCCATATCAATTCTAGCCCCGTTAATCTCCATGGGTACTATGAATGGCTGCACTTTGGGCAAACCCAACACATTCAATGTCTGTAAAACCTCTTCCTCATTCTCTTCGTCGTTTATTCTATGAGTTTTCTCTACAGCATCTTCTCTCTTGTGAGTAACACCTCTACACACTTTGGCTAAATGCCCGCGTTTCCCACATTGACTACAGATTGCTCCCTTAAACCTACAAGATGAGGCATAATGGTTTCCTCCACATCTGTAGCATTCTATTACTTTTTTAGCCTTATCCTTTGGTCTACTTCCTACCGCATTGATCACGGGGGGTACAGTGGTAGGCACAGAGGATTGTAACTCAATTGCATGTTTATTTGCAGATTCCACTGCTAAGGCTATTTGAAATGCCCTTGCAAATGTTAACTCAACCTCTCCTAGTAGGCGCCTCTGAATACGCTCGTCCTTCACCCCGCAAACTAAACGGTCTCGTCCTGCAGAGTATCACCAAATGCACAATGTTCTGACAATTGTCTTAAAGCAGCTGCAAAATCCGCAATGGACTCCCCTTCTCCCCTTACACGGGAATTAAATTTGAACCGCTGCATAATAACTGAAGGCTTTGGTTGGAGGTGGCTAGCCACTAACTCTACAATCTCCTTATAGGTTTTCTCACCTGGTTTAAGTGGTGTCGACAAATTTCGTATTAGTCGATACGTCGGCGCTCCACATGAACTCAGTAGAACGGCGCGTCGAGTCTCCTGTGTGTCGACTCCATTCGCCTCAAAGTAGTGCTCAGCACGCTCCACGTATGACCCCCACTCTTCTGTCCCTGGCACGAACTCCGGCAAAAACCCGTGTTTCACCGCCATTTCGTGACAGCAAACAAAAGAGTTGTACTTTACCCTCGTCGCCAAAAATGTAGTGTCTGAGCCACTCGTTTAAGCCGCTATGAGAGAGGTGAACATCTCGCTGCGTGACTGACTCAAAAAGTGATCATTGTTTTTCCGCGCATGCGCTAACATATTACAATTGACCCACACACACAATATATTACAGGATGTATCTCGCCTAGGTTGTCATTAAACACTTCTGGAAAACCTTTTACCAATACTTCGACCTTTTCTGCATACCCTGTTGTGTGCCAAGTTACCAGTGCATTTATTTGATGCCATTGTATCCTGAACGTCTGTAACCAATCTCTGCCCAGCAAACTGGGGCCTTTTCCCGCCACCACAACTAATCTACAATGCTTTTCCTGATCTCCAAGCCTGACCCTCACTCTAACTTCTCCACATACCTCTATTCTCTGAGTAGTATACGTGGCCAGTCTCACGGCAGAGGCAGTCAGCTGTAGTTTGGAAAACTTTTTCCTATAGGTGTCTTCGGAAATGAGAGACACTGCAGCTCCCGTGTCAATTTCCATCATCAGCATTTCTCCATTGATCTCCATCTTCACCCTGTAGACACTTGTTCCCGAGGTGTCCTGTGACTTAAACACTGAGCCCATTGTTTCCTCACACAATGTATCAATTACATGATACCTGTGACCTTTGCACTCATCTTCACCTTGTTCTTCCATCCATTTCGTCTCTTCTTTATCCTGTCTTGTCTTGCATTTTGCTTCTATGTGTCCCTTCTTGTGGCACCTATAACACACTGCATTTTTAAAACGACAATGCTCAGCTTGATGACCCCTTTTTCCACAATGCCTACAACCCTGTCCTCCTTGTGTCCGACTACTTACGTGATCCTGAAACTTTTGTACCCGTCCTTCTGACGCTTGAACAACTTGACTGTTTTTCTGAGCTGTTTCCATGCCTCGAGCTATTTGCACCGCCTTTTCGAAGTCCAGGTTCGCTTCTGACAGTAACCTCCTCTGGATACTTTCATTTGTCAGTCCGCACACGAAACGGTCTCTCAACGCCTCTGTCAAAAATGCTCCAAACGTACACGTACCCGCTAAGCGTTTAATCTCTGCGACATACTCCAAAACCGACTCCCCATTACCTTGGTTACGCCGGTTAAAATGGAACCGTTCAACAACGACCAGGCGCTTCGGTTCGAAGTGTTCCCGAAGTGCTGTCGCCAACTGGTCATACGTCTTTTCACCGGGTACTTCCGGATGCAGCAAACTCCTGAGCAAGGAATAAGTCCGGCTGCCAATTACGCTGAGTAGTACTGCAACTCGTCTCCCTGTTGGTATCTCGTTCGCAATGAAATACTGTCCAACTCTTTCTAAATATACTGTGATAGACTCCAGCTCCGAATGGAACTCCGATATTTGGCCTACGGCTACTGCAGCCATCCCACCCTCGTCGCCAATGTGATATACCCACGTAGGCTATCGCGGAGTCTGAGTATATCAACTGATTATTACACGATATCATCTCGTTAAGTACTCTGTATTACGCATGCGCGAACGTCCATATAATAATATGACACCTACAGGGACCATGCTGGTCACCATTGGGTCGGCCTGTGTCCCAAACCAAGATGCTGATCATGGTTTGTTGGCTGTCCCAGGGTAGAGGCTTGGCCCATCCACCTAAATCCGGATAGTTTAATGCAATTTTGTAGAATTTAACTTTGAATTTAATAAATAATATAATAGTGTTGCCTGCTATTTTGCGATGCAAGCAGATTATTAGAACAGATTTAATTTTGTACAGTAACTTCAATAATTGTGAAAGAACAAGCTACGTGAACAAGCCAAAGTGGTATTGTAAGTTTGAAACTGATTTGCCATCAGCTATTTACAAACTGGCCCAATGTGTGTCAGAGTTTCTTCACACATAATGGGTTTGTGTAGCCTCTGCTTCTCCAGCACTTAAGATGCATGACCACAGCATCAATTTGCGCATTGAGCTTGCAAGTGTTGTAGATGGTTTTCTGCCTATCGTGCAAGCCTATCAAGACCACGTCTTTGTGTTTCACACTCGAGGAGATCTGAAAGAGGCTGTGGATTTCTTCAAAAGTACTTGCCAGCAGTGTACAATGCCCAAGATGCACAAAAAAATTCATGTTTCTAAATGATGATGAAAAGAAGCAGCTTGTTAGTGAAGCCACAGCCTATAGACATTGACCTCATGTAGTGGTGGCATCAAAACCGATCAGTTTTACCAAATTTCACATGTTTAGCATTTCGTGTCATGGTGATGCAGCCGAGTTCAGCTTGTGTAGAAAGGGCTTTCTCTCACCTTCGCAATATACTTACTGACTGACAAAAACAGACCCTGGAAGATGCTGTTGAATTGTCTGTAATGTTGGCCTTCAATTAATCATCTCGTAACTCATGCGAGAAACTTTGTAGAGATGTAGGTATAGCTTTTAAGTAGATGTTTTGGTGCTAGTTGGACTTTTTGCAAGTCTTAGATATTTATAGACTTATTTTTTAGAAGACTAAAGATTAAATCTAGATTTAGGCAGATTTCCCAAGTAGAAGCCAGGAGGGTGTCACCCACCATAGATCAAAATAGCATACATGTACAAATTGATGCACAAATAGAGAGAGGAAGAGGGAGTGTCGTAAGAGGGAGTGGAGGGTGGGTGAGCAACTAGCCACAGTCAAGGCTATGACTGGAGTGCTGTACCCACGAACTGATTTTTATATCGATGTGAACCTGAAACCATATTGAGAACAGTTTGGGATGATATAAGGGGTTTTCAAGGTAAAACGCCCTGCTATGCTATTGGGCACAAATGCGAAGTGTTGGTTTGGATAATTCATTGAATGCACTGTAGAAACATGTGCTTACATCCTTGCCTTAGCAACGTACATGCACTGCACCTAAGTATCCATTGAAAGCTTGGTAATACTATGACGTAAGCTGGTCATGAGCATTTCTCTGCCTTAAACTTGGTTTACTACATTCTGCCTTGGAACGTGCATGCTTACGATCATCGAACTTGAGTGCACAACTATACATCCGTATGCTCTAGGCCACACTTATAGGTGGAGTAATTGCTCATGCCTTACAAACGTGTGAGCTTTTATACACAATAAGACATATTGTTCTTTGTATCAGTAATGCTAGTTCATTTTTAGTTCTGTGGGAGTCTGGGCATCCATAAGTTGCAACAATTAAATACTGTGATTTCAAACTACACAGTGCATGTACTTTGCAACGCAACAGGATAAAAGCATATTTCTGAACGTAGGTAAAACGGCAAACACAATTGTGCGTTTGGAATGATACTTGAGTGCATGTAGATGTAGGATGTTGGATAACACCTTGGGCATCAACCAAAGTTCGTGAAATTTGAAATTCATAGATTAAGACCTTGGGATTACGTACATCTGATCGGTTTCCCGGTAGTTCGAAACACAAAAGTATCCTACCGAGAACTAAAGGGTACATACTTTTTCCACGCGCCAGAATATATAAAATAAAAAAACCTTTCAAATAAACCACAGCTGTATCACAGCATAAACAAGTAAGGACATATCTATAAATCCAGAAACGGTCCACAACAGCGATCAAACGAACACAAACCAGCCTTCACTCGAATATGATGTACCTAAACAGCTGCAGTTAGAACCGAGTCTTTCGTACATCTGAACAATGTCCAATTGATCGAACTCGCCTTAACAAAGTGGTCAATGAAGAGTTCAGTGATGGTTTCCCACGGTCTATTAATTAATTGGATCGCGGACATATGAAAATCACTGCGTCAATGGCGAAGTCCAGGCTCGTCGGACAGATGTAGGTACGGGCATATTTGACGTACGAGTACCGAAAAATTAGTGATCCAATAATTGGTAAAAATTGTTGCTAATGGACCTTTTGCCTTTGACGTCACGCATGAATTTTGGGGGGGGGGGGGGGGGGGGGGGGGGGGGGGGGGCAACTTTAAAAATGGTATAACTTCACCATCATAGCTCCTACATGCTTTCCTTTTAAATTTTTATTGAGAAGTAAATTACCACACGTTTCATTTTTGTTGTATTTCACGATGAAACTCTGTAAGGGATTTGTATGCAACGAAACATTGCTAATGAGACACGCGAGTCGCGCTTTTCGATTTTTGGGGGGGCAACTTCCGGTAACTTGTGAGCGCTGTGACATTTGCACCGTAACTGGCGAAGGTACTCCATTTTGGAATACAGTCAGGCATTCATTTACCATTAATTTAGTACTTGCTGTGTTTCTTCGTGAAGTTCCTATAAGGACTTATGTTATGTCAAACACAACCAATCAATTTGTGACGTCAGAAGGCAAAAGGTCCATTGATGGCCAGTTCTGCTGTGGCATGATCTTTAAGCTGGTGCATTTTAATTGTTCGATGTAGTGCTGGAAAGGCTGCAGTGAAAGCACCATAAATTCCTTGATCGATAGGTCTGTGAGGATCCGGATGTGTATAAAATGTAAAACTAGAATACACAAAAAGGAGTTACCTACTGCTAGGTGAGTGATATCTTCTTGGGACATGATTCCTCCATTGCACAGGTGACCAAACAAGTAAACGATATGCTGAACTTCCACAGCGGTTCAGCCGTCCGAATCCGTGCAACAAGTAATTCCCGCCGTCATTACACCCGACGTGCAAGCAGCGAAACGTGGGTATGCGGTTATGGTTTCCTTGGGCCGTACTGTAGATATTTTGAAACGTTGGCATAAGGATAAATCGCATGCAAGCAATGAGAAATTTTAAATTCTTTGTCTGCGAGCCGGTTCCAACAGGCTAGTGCGTACGACGACGACTGAAGTTGAAAGGTATGGCCATGCACATGCATGGCCACTCTATACTGGTATATAATATGCGAATTCTGCTGTTACTTGTACAGCGACTGCGTCATACTGTTACAATACGGAGTCAGATATCCAGTGGCGGATCCGGGGGGGTTAAGCGGGGGGGGGGGGGGGGGGGGGGGGAGGTGGGGGGACCGGGGGGGACTTGCCCCTCCCCCCAAATCTAATAATCAAACTTCATTCACGTGACGTGGCACGTTGCTCGTTCTTTCGTTAATTTGCCAAATATTCAAACACATGCATACTGATAGCGGAGCGTTCGGGATGAAGCGCGCAAAACAAAGTTCGATCATTGCGTTTGTATCCAAAGGTCATGTCGTTACTCATACCTAGCTTGTGGTTTGTTGGTTGTTGCGAGAGTGATAGTGAATGTGTAATGTCAATACTTTAGTGTCTGATGGATATTCACTATGATGTGCATATTCATAGCCACATTGTAATACAGAAATTGATCCAAAAGCAACTTTGGCTTCTGTTTTCATCTCTCTATCACAAAGAAAGTAACTCAAAATAATTACTTCTTATAATGTTCTCTTTGTCCCAATATTTTAATCTGTGACTCAAATGAAGCATTATATATATGATACACCATGTGCAAATTTTCCCACAGGCGATAGTGCATGAATGTCGTTTGGTAGTGCAAAAGGCATGTATGCTACAGTAATGTGAGTATTAATTTCGTAATATTTAGATATCATCAAAAGCTCCGCGCTTCGCGCGGGAGGGGGCACCCCCAACCCCCCCCCCCCCCCCCCCCCCCCCCCCCCCCCCCCCCCTTTTGGAAACCTACGCCCACTTTATAGTACGAAGTGTGCCCCCTCCCCTCCTGCATCCGCCCCTGCATGGTATAACGAACAAACTGGCGAGGCTGGGTTCTTGAACGAGCGTTGTAGCAGTGACGCTGTTCAAATGGTTCAATGGCTGAAATTGCTCCAACAAATAGCTATTCTTGTCAAATCCCATGCATGCATGGCAGGAGTACTCTTGCTCATTTTCTCACATTGTTGGTACTTTATTCAGGACATGCAGCAAAACAGGTTGCATGATTATGCAAAATGATTGTGATCAGCTAGCTTGTTTATTGCAATTTATATCATACGTGTACTCAAGGCTGCAGAAGCTTGGCCTATGTCTAGCACTCTTAAAACTACTTGATGTTCCAGGTACCGACCACGACCATATTGTTATGGATTGGGTTAAAGACTACAACAACCAGTCATGTGAGAACAATTTCTTTAAGAATTGGTGGAAAGGTATTATATATATTTATTTCACAGGGCTTCATAACAAGCTTACTAACAGTTCAGATGTTCAATGATTCTGTTTCAAGCACATATTCATCTTTTGGTGTAGATTCACTAGCAGAAAATCTTTTTGCATCTACTCCACCATCATCTCCATCGTTGAGTGAATACAGCTGTGTAGGAAACATTTCCCCAATCACTCCAGAAGTGTCTTGTGCTTCTAGGGATGAGAGTGATGACATCCCATCTGAACCCAATGACTGTCCCTCTCAATGAACACCTGTTCCAACAGGTAAGATGAAGCTTTAAAAATATTACATTTTACTAGTTTTTTATTCTACATGCAGGTATAGGTAATGAAGGCAATGAAGAATGGTATGGATTTAGGCTGGTAGGGGATAATGTTGACAAGAATGTCAAACCTAGGGACATGTGTCTTAACTGCCAGACCACTTCTCTGCACTGCTTTCATACGTATGCTGTTAAGGACAGGATATGTTTCAGTCATTTAAGTACTGATACCACTGAGATCGATCAGGACAGTATTAACTTTGAAATGTTCTACCCAACTGTTGGAGATAAAACTCAGTTAGTTTCAACTTAGAAACTTTAATAGCTAGGATGTTTGTACAACATATTCCTGGTCTGCAAAGTTTGTCGACTGAGGCTACACATCACATCGAACACCAGTACTCAAAGCAGATGGCTTTGAAATCAGAAGTGGTATGTTCCTACATACTATCACATGCATTTCTAATTTAATTCTTATTAATGCACAGGTGCCATTGGGAGCGATGCTAAAAAATGAGAGTGTTCTAGGAGATATGATAGATATTTTAGACGGATTACACCGGTATACATATGACTACAACCTCCCAGACATTGGATGCTTGTACAGAGGGTGGACGTCAAGCTACACAATTTTAGCTACATTTCTTTGGGTGGTGATCAACTGACGATAGCAAGAATTCGGGGTTACCAAAGTATATTCAAACTCAGACAATGGTGAAGAACGTCTTGAGGGGTTTGTACCTGTGATAGAATATTGGCGGAGGTAACCTGGTTTTTTTATTATACTAGGGGTGAATGGGTTGCTAATAGGGTTTGGAATTTGGTCATAACATTGCGCCTATTCTGTTGATTGATGCACAGGTGATATGGAAGAGGCTGTACAGTTCTTGCTCAGGTATGGATTGTCTTCCAGCTAAGAAACCTCATCAACAGACGGAATGTAATAACAGATGTCAGCAAGGACCTTACTGCTTGTGAAGAGTTTATGCAGCTGGGTCATCATTGTCCTCAAAGATCTTGTCAAGTGATTAGCCTATGGCAGCTGTGAAGTCATTAGTAAAAACATTGATCTGTGAAATGGTCAGAATTGAATACATTGCTGGGACATCTGAGTCAACCTAGACAGTGTACAGGAGTATGCTAAGGAGACACTGCCACTGGGCTTACTACTCTTAGAATTCAAAGATGGTATTCACGAGGGGGATGGGAACAGATCCTAAGATGCTGGAAACATTTTCTTCTTTTTTTTTCGTGCTACTAAGCATAAAAATTACTGCATAGAGGCATTAAACATACAAATGCAGTATTACTACATTTTGCCTAAACAGTATGCTGAACAGATGTTGTGGGGCCATTTCATCAACAGTGATGGTGGACCTGGACACAACATACCAGCTGACCTACACATGGAACACCTCACTGAAGGGCACAATCTGTCATTTGGGTGCCAATAAAACTCCTCAGGCAATTATCAGAGCTGGGAAAGCCCTCAGCGCTTTAAAATATATCCTTGAGTTTGACAAAAGTACTGGTGTATGGGTTACAACCAACCATACCGTACGACAAGGTCAGAAGCTGAAGAGCCGACAAAGATGGGTCACAGACCTCTCACAGAAAAAGGAGTTCTCTCATAATCCTGGAAGAAAGCATCAAACATTTCCATCCATTCAATGCAACAAGCTGTTGTCCAGAGTCAATTAATCAGAAAAAGCTTGACCTCTGGATGACTCAGAAAGTTGCACAAATCCTTAAACTTTCACCTTTTTCTCAGTAGAGCTTTAAATCTGTGTAATTGTCCAATTCTATTTGTAAGTGATGTTTTGCCTTGGCAGTAAAGGTTCAGACGTAAACATTGCTTAATGTGTGTGCATGGGAATGGTACCTACAGGTCAGCGTCTAGACAAGCATCCATGAAGGCTAGCCTTATACTCTTCTGACACAGCCCTCGGTAGGACTCTTACAAAAACACCTCCTGAGCTGGTCCCAGAGACTATACATATATACGGGAGACCAAGGTAGGGGGACTCAATCAGTCATCAGCCACTGCAGTGCACAAGTCTCCCGATCCACCTCTCCCATACTGTATGCACACCTGTCCTATGCAACATTTCTGGCATTTGTGTATTTATGATCTTCATGCATATATACAAGTTGATGGAATAATAGTTGCTTGTAATTTAACACAATGAAATGGGAAAAGAATTACAATCACAACTAAGTGTTGTACATTTGCATTTAGCAGCACAAACATACAGCATTCTGCAATGCTACTGCTAGTACAGTCAAAATAAGACATGAGCTTAGCCCTTCTGCACTCTTCTTGGCCCCTGCAATAAAGTTCCATTTCCTTGCTTTGGAATCTAAAATCGGCCATTTTCCACAACAGTACAGCATTAAATGGGAGACCATTTCTACCAGCTCGACCACACTCCTAAACATATGATTCGATGTCCGATGAAGGTCCCCAATGGATGACGTGGCGTACATCTACACAATCTATGCCCATGCCAAATGCTATGGTACATATCCCCACACGAAGAGGCGCATGGCTTGTACCAAAAGAGGTTACAATAGAATATCGTATGGACTTTCGTGTTACACCTGTATACATGTCTACAAGGCGAAACATTTTCAAAGGTGATGGGAAAAGTACATTTTCAGTTGGAGCGTCACTGCACCGATAGCATGAGAAGCACCTGCAGCCTGGTACACCAATTGTACGTGTTTGTTGCGGGAACATCGTTGTAAATGTGTCGCCCCAACTGGTGAACTCTTGTTATAGTGAAGGTGGTACAGTTCTGCGTACTCTTCACACCTTACAGTAAATTATTACCCTTGACAGCCGACAACTAGAAGCTCTAACCAGTGGTGTAAAGACAACGCTTTTACACGTACTGAATAACTGATATTAGGCTTATCTGGTGATGGAGACACAATGACTGTGTCAATAAGACCCAAACTAGTAATGACGTTCTCTCGTTTTCTCTCGTTGTGGTTGTGGCAGTTGTTGTCATGGCCATGATGTCGATGTGTGATGGAATTAAGCTTCTTACTGCTCCAAGATTTCTAAATTCCTGTCGAAAATAGTCACTCCTACAAATAAGTATGAAACAAATTTAAATAATGCAGAAGGTAGCTAACCATTTGTGGACACAGTGGACCTCGTCCATTACAAAAGCCACCAAATTACTTTTATACACAGGAGTCCTGAGCATTTCTCTCCATGTCGTGTTCTGCAACAAACTTTCTGGACCTATAAAGACTATTTGAACCTCGCCTCTTAGTATCGCTTCACATTGCATTGGGCACGGCCATCCGTTTCGCTACTTATATACGCTGCTGAAACGCCTTTAGAGTTGAGAGCTGTTACCTGTACAGTCATAAAAAGCTGTTAGTGCAGCCTAATTTTATAAGGAGTTGCGACATACTTGGTCCTTCATCAAAGAAATTAGCGGCGACACGACGATCCCAATACTTCCAACGCGCCCATAGAGGTAGTCAAAGGCGAACGGTAGCACGGAGAAGCACAACGATTTACCACTCCCAGTGGGGAGAATGATGAATACATCATTTCCTTGCATAAAGATTTCCACGGCTGTATGCTGATTTTCCCTAAGTGTGGGATATCCCAGCTTTACACAAGCTTTTAAGATGATGGCGTCGAGATCGTTGCTTGTCGATTTCTAATGCGTCGACCTTTCCAGCCCTTGCAACATACCCTTAGAGGTAGTCATACTTATTTTGAATCTTCAGTAAGAAGTGTGAATTTGCAAGCGGACTCGACGCATTAGAAAAAATAATGGTTTGTCTTACTGTTTCATTGCTGTTTCTTTAATTTTCAGCAGTTCGAGTCCGCTTGCAAATTCACATTGTGATCGTTGGGTCTTAGGGGCGCTTACTGAAGATTCAAAATAAATTGCTAGACACAAGAAATGTATGAGAATAGACCGGCTCATTGTAAGTGTACACCAGTTGTTCGTGCAAGTCCATGTAGGCCAAGCTTTTATTTAATTTGCCACAATCGAGGCGGAAGTGAGAATTGACTAACATGCACGTTATTGTCAACATTACCCACATACGACCTACATATATGTCTCGTTCCCAGACCAAACAATGAATGATTTCGCTTGCAGTATAACATCACGCACGTACTCAGGGCCACCAGAAGTGGGGGCGATGCTAAGGTTGATACTACAGATATTTTTTATTGCATGTTGCAAGGGCTGGAAAGGTCGACGCATTAGAACAAATAATGGCTTGTCTTAAATAAAGATATTTACTTCCTGTTTCATTGCTGTTTCTTTAAAATGAACAACTTCAAACTTTAATCTCCAGACGTCCTAGATCTAGGACGATCGTCCTATATCTAGGACGTAAGGCTTGAAACCGGTTGTGCCGGAGCTCCGGTTAACCGGTTAACCGACGGTTAACCGATCGAATAACCGCCTCAATCGGTTCTATTTCAGCTAAACACTGTAAAAAATTTGGTGGCTTCATCACACCAAATTTGGTGTGCTAGCGTTGTCCCAACTGGCACACCATCTGAGGTGTGTCAGTCCCACCTCTCTTTTTGAGTGGTATGACCCACTAGTTGAAGAGGCCTGTACCCACGAGTTTTTGTGTGATAACACCACTAGATTTGGTCAGGTTTGTGCTATATATAGCCCCACATTAGTACTGCATACCAAAATTAACTTTAATAACCTCTAACCAGTTTTAAATCAGAATCAAAAGGGCACAAAATTAATACAGAGTACATTCAAAGAGTCCCAGTGCTCTGCAAAAGTCCAAGATGCCATGAAAAGAGCCACTGAAGGTTGCCTGGTCTGCTTGCACTGTAAATGTAACATGTACTCCAGGATCCTGAAGAATATCAAGCAGCAGCACAAGGGCATAAACTGGGAGTGGAAGTTGCTGTCAAGAACACACTGGATTTGTTTTCATTACCTACATTAATCTGCATTCCTTCCTGCTGCTTCTTTCACTCCATTCAGAAAAATATTACCAGCATGAGCATCCACGTCTAATAAAGAAGTGTACATTAATTTAAGACATCCCAAATTTAATTTAAGAGCTTGCCTGGTCTGAACACTGGTAAAACTTTTCACTGTTCAATACACAAGCTCTCCTCAGCGCAAGTCGTTCGATTTTTCATTTCACTATGGGAAGGCATTCATTCTGTTGTTACAATAAAGTTAACAAAATGAAGTTTGAGGACTTACCCTTCTGCAGACTGGTATGTGACTAGCGTTGGGTAAAGTCACGCTTGCCTCTATGTCACAAGACGCTTGAGCAGTGAATTCTAGCAGCCACAGATTTTAAAAGGCACTAGCGCTGGGTAAGTAAGTAGCGCGCGTTAATGTCATATACACTAGGTGAATTCTCACGCGTTTGAATACCACTGACGTTGGGAGTCCATGCGTATAACGCCTGACGGCGATACGATACTGCGCGATGATTCAATGTCCTAGTCTCCGTAGCCTCCAGTTCTGTGAAGGGTCAAAATGCTAAACTCTGAGAGTAATAAAAAACACTCACCTTTGTTTCGTAGCCGCTGAAATGTGTTGCTTGTACCAGTGGAACGACAACCACAGCCGAAAACTGCATCATCCTAGGTGTCAACGAACTCGCCACCAAATTCTTCATCAAAGCACAGACACGTAACTGCGTGGTCTTGCGTTCAACGAATTCGAAAGGTAGTGAAAAACTTTTTGTTGGAGAAATTCCAAGTCCGATTGCTCCTTTGTGGTGGGAATGGAGAACTTCTTGTCTCTTTCGATGCAAGACACAAGCACAACCTTATTGCTCACCTGCTATAGTAGCTGAAGTTCACGCACGACAGCAAAAAAATAAAAACATGTGCAAATATACCGCGCATGCGCAAGCTCTTTATTTAATAGAACATGAGAGAAGGGTATGAAGGCGGAAGAACTATCTTCATGTTCACTTGTGCACTTTGTGAGCAGTTTAGCGGGAATACCAGCAGCGCATCCGTTTTGAAACATATTGGTGAGTGTTATCAGCTATTCGTAACTGTATGTAAAATTGGTCTTACGTTCCTACGAGGCCCAGCCCCATCCACAAAAAATCATTATTATCCTCACTTTGGTGAAGACCTGTGCAATAGCCTAGCTGTCAGGAGTTGGACCTTCATTGGTCATCGCTATTGCTATGTGTGTTTATTTAATATTGTGTACGTATTTATAATTTAATATCACCTCTGTCCAGCATGTTGTATGCCTACTTCAAGATTTAGGTCCCTCATTGGGGCTCCATTTAAATCCATCTAAATGCGAGCTTTTTGGCCAAGGTGACCTCAGTGTATTCCCTTCTCAGATGAACAAATCTTGTACACCCAACCTTATCATCCTCGGAGCCCCCATAGGGGAGGTTGCCTTTTGTTCATCATTTATTGCCTCTAAACGTGCTGCTGCCTCCACATTGCTATCCTCCCTGGTGAAGCTCGGGTCATGTGATCCTCAGATTGCTCTCATTCTGCTATGCATGTGTGGTGGGTTTACCAAATTGGTCCATGTTGCACGTTCCACTCCCCCATCCCTGGCATTGGATGAGCTGCATGCCTTTGAGGAGCAGGTCAGATGCACCTTCACAGAGTGCCAAGCTATTGACACTACTGACAGCTCTTGGATGCAGGCCCAGTTGAGCTTAAGTAGAGGTGGCCTGGGGCTTCGTTCACTGGCTCATCACTCTAATGCAGCCTTTATCGCCTCCATCAGTACTGCAGGCCTTGCCTCACCATCAGATAATTTCCTGGCCGATGCGGTCAATTCCTACAACAGGTGTGTTCCCCCTGAGAGTGCAATCGATATTAACAGTCTTACATCTTCTCCTTGCCGACAACACACTCTATCAGCTGCATTAGAAAACATTCAATTTAACTCTCTTTTTTCCCAGAGTTTTGTGGCTGACAAGGCTCGTCTCCTGTCTGTGTCCTCTCCCCATGCCTCCGCTTGGCTCTCTGTAGTACCATCTCCAGGCCTGGGTCTAAGCCTAGACCCCAACGAGCACCAAATGGCCATCAAGTGGTGGCTCGGGCTAAATACCTCACCTGGCTCACCTCCCTGTGCATTGTGTCCAGAACATCCCTTGGATCCCCTAGGCCACCATGCAGTAACATGTAAGAGAGGTGGTGATGCTATATCCAGGCACAACAAGCTCAGGGATGTAGTACTTCAGACCTGCCATCGTGCCTGCATAAGCGCCAAGGCGGAGGCTGGTAGTGGACTAGGACATGAGCTTCGGAACACACGCCCTGCTGACATCCTAGCTTCCAATTGGCTCTGTGGCAAGCCTGCTGCCTTTGACCTTACTGTGGTGTCTCCGCTTAACCCTACCTTTATCTCTGAAGCGGGTCGCACAGCAGGGTCAGCAGCGGTTGCCGCTGAGCTAAGGAAGCACTCTGCCAATTATGCCAAGTGTTCCGAGTTGGGGTGGACGTGTATTCCCCTTGTGGCCGAGTCATATGGAGCTTGGGGCAGCGAAGCGGTGCAAGCTTTTTCACGGCTCGCATCATACCTTGCCACAAGGACCAACTCCCCCAAGTCCAAGGTTGTCTGCAGCCTGTACGGCCGCCTTAATTTGACTCTTGTACGAGCCAATGCCCGAGCCCTCCTCTTACGATGTGGATGTTCCCTTCAGGAGGGGGATATTTCATCATCGTAACTTTCATAGCTAGTGTGTCTCAGTATGTATGTATGTATGTATGTATGTATGTATGTATATGTGTATAAATATTTCTATGCTTAAAAAATTTAAATAGCCATTAAAATATTACATTATTATTGTTTTAAAATTAACTACAACGAAGTTGGAGAAGTCACATTCTGAAGTAATGGGATGGGGTTCGTGCCAGAATGGTTGTACGTGCAACAAACCTTTGCTTGCGTGGATCCAGGGTAAAATGGAGAAGTGGACATGGCATGGATGATGGAGCAGGCCTACCCCATTTTCCTTGATGTGGTTTTATGTGTGTTCATTTCACTGAACTATTTTCGTCTAAGTTTATGTGGGTATGTGTATTGCTGTTTTTATGTTATAAGAGAGTTGTCTATCTATAATAATAGTAATGATGGGTTTGTACCCCTTTGGTTGTTGAGACCTATATTGCTTGGGGTCAAGAAGCTGTGAAGTGGTTTGCTCAGTTGGTATCTAGCTAAAGTGTGGCTATCCCCATCTCCATGCCTTTACCTTTAAATAGTACTCTTAAATAATGATTTTTAAAATAATACTTGCGTACCACCAACAATATACACAGCTGCTAAGTATAATGTCCATTTAAAAAAGTGGGTCAGCAGCTGGATTAAGCCAATGTAACGCAAGCGCAAGGCAAATGATCCCAAGTTCAGAGAGTTAGGTTCGATCCACATGCCCTTTGGTGGGTTAAGGTATAAAAGCTCAGGGTTGTATTTCTTGGCTTGTTGCTCATCTGGCTTTGCAATTGCAGTGTAGTAAGTCAACCAAGCATCACCAGATTTAGCCTCACCTTAGTTTGCTGCAATGCCAGAGCGTGCTACACTGTAGGTTTCAACTAAATATCCTCCTCCTAAATATGCATCACATAGTTTGAACAGTATTAGCAATTTCAGTATCACATTTTGGAACACATTATTAACTTTGTTTCACTGACAAATTGGAAGGTGGGCATAACAGGAATACACTGTCACTTTGTCTTGTTCTAGGTCTACACTTGTTATACATACATACATGTATACAACAGTATGGGAGTCATTGCTATCATAGCATTGCTTCCACTGCATGCCTTGTTGACACATGTACATGTACAGGAACGGTAGGGATGGTTTGAAAAATGTATGGCTCAGTCCCCAGCAGTGAGACATGTGTAGGGAACACCCCTGGTGTGTTGGTATAATTTATTGGACACTTTCAAGTGTCACAGAATGAATAGGGTGACTGTGAATGGAGCGAATGTGCTTCCGCTGCATGCCATGTTGACAGATTTACAGGAAGGGTAGGGGGGGTTTGAAAAATGTATGGCTGAGTCCCCAGCAGTGAGACATGTGTGGGGAAAACCCCGGGTGTGTTTGTGTAATTTCTGTACTCTGTCAAGTGTCACAGAATGCGTAGAGTGACTGCAGAATGGAGCGAATGCATGTGCTTCCACTGCATGCCTTGTTGACACATGTACAGGAAGGGTGGGGGGGGGGTTTGATAAATGTTTAGCTTAGTCCCCAGTAGTGACACAAAGGTACAACGCATTTCTTCATAAATATTATTTAACAACATGACAGCTATAGCTCATGGAAGGTATAAATCCAGCGAATACCAGAATAATTCAGTATGTCTAAGTTGGCTGAAGCGTTATACAAGAGGCTTGCAGATGAATGATCCCGGGTTCGATTCATATGCATGCCATTTTTTCTCTTTTACATTTACATGTAGTTCGTTGATTTTCTTCTCCAATCATACGACAATATTCCCGTTCCACCATGCTCAAGGTGTGCCTTGTCCACCGCTTATCGTCGGTGGGACAGTAAAAACGCTGGTGGGGTAAGGTTTTAGTGGGCTATAACCACCGCGTTTTTTACAGTGAATAACCGCTTCAACCGGTTGTTAAAATATTAAGCAACCACAACCGACCGGTGGATATTTTATTGAGGAGTTGCAAGTGGCGTCACGTCCGTCTTACATCTACCAATAATGCTGGGCGCGAGAAAACAATGAGCGGACGAAAGCGAACAATGGAGAGATTCATCTCTTCGTATGGTGATACTTACAGTAACTTTATTATATTTGGAAGTGTCCAGCAAAATCACCCCTATGATACTATCAAATTTTACAGGACAAGCAACAGAAAAGTAACGCTCGAATTGAAATGTATGGCTAATTATAAATTCAGTACCCTATAACTTTATGATGCCCATGCGTAAGGACCATTTTTGGAATCGCGGAAAATTTGAAAACTTGAAAAACTATCCAGAAGGGTGACTTTGCTGGACACTAGCAACAAGGCGACATTCTTAGGGGTACGCCGCGGACCATCTTTCTTGCCATGTAGCAAAGCTCGAGGTTGTGCTGGTTTAACTTTTGGTCCCATCGATTATGCATAAATAAACGATAAATTAAATTAATTGTTAAACCGGCAATAACCAGTTGTTTTAAACGAACAACCTCAACCGACCGGTTATTTTTTTAAACAATCACCTTAACCGACAGGTTTCTAAATTTTAATAACCTCTTACAACCGGTTTTTTTTTTTCTAAAGTAAAAGGTTTCAAGCCTTACTAGGACGACTAACAAAGTGATTGAAATACTGAACCCCTTTTTCGAAAATTCTGAAACTGTTCTACCTTGTCTAGATAGGAGCATGCTACTTGGGAAGGGGCTTTTCTTCTTATCTTTCATCTCATACCACGAGATAAAACCATCTAAACGTTGCCCATCGATAAATTTACGTGCATGCATGCGGTACAGCGAAAATGGGAAAGAACTTGGCAATAGATGACATTATCGGTGGGAAAAGAAAAAAAGAACCTCAATCGCTCTGGATGTGTTGTGCAGCCGGGTAGTGGGTGTAGGTCTTCGTGTTTAGTTGTCAGACCGTACAACGAAAGAGGAAATGGCTCGGGGTGTTGACAAGGAAGGCTCGACTGAAGACAACGGGTAGCACAATAAGCGGAAGCGATGCTATCTCATTGAGGATGATGAAGAAAGTTGGTTATTCAGAGGTCTCTAAAAGTCATAAGGAAAGTGAAAGCGCTATAATCAATGACGAGATAGATAGGAGAACCGATCGAATACATACATGTAGCTCGAGGTGTAATTAATTAAACCGTCCGGAGCAGGGCTAGTTCGTATTTTTACTTACGACCTTAAAACACATTCCGATGCCATATTGCATGCAGCTGAAGTACCAATGGTAACCACAGCAATCGCTAACATCGCACAAACTACTTCCAATTAATCTCATTCTCTGTACCACCAGCTGCGTTTGAGTAATAGCAACTAACGCAGCGATGTGTTTTTATGCCGCTGCAGGGTGAATGCAAGAAATTGAGTCATATCCGTATGCAAACAACTATCCATACAACTTTGACCCAAGAGTTTACGAGTTAAGAGAAATGAAGTTCGAATCATAAACTTAAATCAAGAAATTAGTCAAGTATACATTTGAAGTCTTCAAACGTGCGTGTATACAAAGGTTTAGGATAAGAACTGACTTCATTTCTCTTAACTCGTAAACTCTTGGGTCAAAGTTGTGTAGATAATTGTTTGCTTTGCATACGGATATGTCTCATTTCTTGCATTCACCCTGCAGCTGTATAAAAACATATCGCTGCGTTAGTTGTTATTACTCAAACGCTGCTGCAGAGAATGAGATTGGAAGTAGTTTGTGCGATGTTGGCGATTGCTGTGGTTACCATCGGTACTTCAGCTGAGGATAGTGGCAGGCCGTGGCGAAATTATGTCGATGATGAGGATGGGCGGTGCGTTCGAGATGCTCTCGATGGTGGCAGGCCGTGGCGAAATTATGTCGACGATGATGAGGATGGGCGGAGCGTTCGAGATGGTGGCAGGCCGTGGCGAAATTATGTCGATGATGAACGGAGCGTTCGAGATGCTCACGACGATGATGACGGACGGCAGGGTTGCCGCGGTCCGACCGGGACCGACGGTCCAGACCGCGGTCTTCACTATTTTTTATTGGACCGCGAGCTTAGGTCCTTATTACTTTCACTCAGCCACGGTCACTGACGATCACGGTCCAAACAGTAGTCAGACCGACGGTCTGACCGCGGTCCGCCTCGTCCCTCGCCTATACATACGCACATGGCATGCACGTGATCTTTATGCATGCCTTTAAAAAAAAAAAAAATTTTGTGCGTAGAATGAGTACCGATTCTTATGCCATCAGTAGTGCCAGCGAAAGTCAAGATGCCGAAATGGGAGAGACGATGGTTCTAGAGGGCCCCATCAAGTACAAAAGTTGGGTATGGGAGCATTTTACTTGTGCAGGTGCTGCCTCGACAGACGTGCAAGCTATTCTCGTATGGAAGCATTTTACTTCCCGAAAGACTTCTCAAGACCCTTTTTTACGCCACAATCACTACTTGTGGAAATAGCCTTATTTCTCAACGTTATTGTGGAATAAACAAACATTACAAACTTCGTTCAGTTCGTTGTATTTGTATATATATGTGTTGTGATTGTTCTCGATGGGCACCTGCATTGCTATACGTAGACTTTATATTAGCAGCATTGTGGGCGGTGGCTTGTGAAGACCGCAGTCCGACCGTCGGTCGGACCGACGGTCGCGGTCTTGAATGTTAAACGGTCGCGATCCGGTTGCGTCTGAATATTCCATTTTGACCGCGGTCCACGATCTACTTCAAAGTAGTGGACCGCGGCAACACTGATGGACGGAGCATTCGCGCTGACCGACGCCGCTGTGTGGCATGTGATCTTTGCCGTCGCACCTACGGGTCCGGCAGTATACGATGTCAAGTGTTATGCAGGCAATTAGGTTGTTAGGTCAGTTAGTATTACATGTACATGGTTCTCTTATTTCAGTACATCATGCAATTACTTACGTTGCTTTCCCACCTCTCCCCGTAGCTGACAATCCCTGGCAACCTGTTGACAAACTGCTCGTTTCAAAACTATTGCGGACATTGCTAGCAACTTTACTGCATTGCTCATATCCAGAAATGAGCGGTCAAAAGTCAGAATAATTTACTCGCGGTTTGCGAATCACCGAATATTCCCGTATACCTTCCATACCAATGTATGGGTTAGTTGTATACCAAGGACGCCAGATTTTTCCCAGGATTTGAAATTTGAAAATGTTAGTACACTACATTTGTTATGATTTTTAGTGGTGTCGCCGTATTTTTCCTATTTAAGCTGGGGCTTCCCTAGGATTGTCATAACATTGTCCCCAAATGTACAGGTAGTCAATGAGAAGGGTTTCTCATTACAATATTCCACGGTCATTTGTGTCAATACCTTTACGATTTACGATTTTGATATTTTGAAAATAAATATAGCTAGTACATCGAAGAACTATAAAAACTAGGCCTTCGTATAGAAAAATTGGCTTCCATACCCGGGAGAAGCATTTCATGTTGAATCTGTACGTTTCAATTGACTCACGTGCGGATAGTACCATACAGATAATGCTGTGTAGTTGAAGTGTGGCCCTCCTTCAGTTTTTTGATGGCATGAAATCGGTCCCAGACCTCTCATCGCGCTGCCCAAAAAGGTTTTCTACCAGTTGAGTTACTATGCGATCTTACCCGATGCGATCGGGATCGTTTGTATAAATCGCGCATGCATACAGTACCATCCAGACGTAGCTTCTTGACACACGCGTGCGCGCGTCACGAGTGATACCCGTGCGTGACTCGAGCATACTTGTGTTTCACACGCATCAGGTTAGTCGTGGCGCGAAGCGACATTTTCGAGACACGAACTCGCGTGATGGCACCCACTCCCTCTGTTGTAAAATAGGCTACTATGGACAAAATTTCTACAATTCAGGAGCCCTTTGCTTGAATGCAAAACTAAGTTGTTTGTGAAGCCAGAACAGAGTAAGACTATGAGCTGTGTGTGTGTGTGCGTGCGTGTGTGTGTGTGTGTGTGTGTGTGTGTGTGTGTGTGTGTGTGTGTGTGTGTGTGTCTGTGTGTGTGTGTGTGTGTGTTGCTTACAAGTGTGTACTAGTATAGACCTAGCTTGACCTTACAATTGTGTGCTATGTAAACTGTGATTAGCCTAATCCTGATGCCAAATCAAGTACATGATGGGAGGGGGGTGAGTGGCCTGATGCAAAGCCTTTGGCCTAGTGGTAGAGGCATTTTAGTCTGTTGCATAATGTCCTGGTACTTTGTTGTTCTAGGGTTCAATAAGAGAGCTCTGTTTTAAAAGTCGGTTTGGGACTGTTTCTATGGAGATGACAATCCTGTATCTTTTTTCTTGTACTGGTGAAGAACAGCAGGGTCCAGGAACCCAATGTTGAGACTGACCATCTGGAGTCATCCACCTCAGGCTCAGTGAATTTACTCAATCAGAGTTTTGACACTAGGTTCCAACCTACTAGGCAAGATGTCTGCTGGTCCGGAGGGCATGCACTTCTTCATCAAGTGGTCCAAAACCAACCAGATGGGCAGGTGTGTTCAGCGTACCAAAGGCAGGCACATGTGTCCAGTTCCAGCAATGGAGGCCTACAGAGAATGTTGTCACTGTTCCACTCACTCCTCACCCCTCTTCCACTTCAAAGATGGGAGAACACTCACATCTAAGAGCTTCCGCTCCACCTTTCTACCCCTGGTATGGTGGAGCTATGTGGCTACAATCCAGCCAAATATAACACCCACATTGGTGCAGCCATGTACAGTAGCTGCCAGAACAGGCCTTCCCACTGACACCATTTGGAACCTCGGAAGAGGTGAAGCAAAGCATACCAGACATACGTATTGGTGCAGCCACAGTACATGTAAACTCTAATTGCTAACTAGCAATAGCACAAATTGTGCATGTTTTAACTGCACATTACATGTATCTATGTTCACACAAACCACACACTGTGTGCAGAGACAGGGGTTGGGCCTGATGCCATAACATGGGAGGGGGGTGGAGTGTGCTTTGACCCTGAAGCAGGGCTTTGGCCTAGTGGTAGACTGAGCAGCGCCCCGTTGTGTAGACAAAGCTTTCCTTAATGTAAGTATATATTGTGATAGCGCTCTTCCATTGGCGAAGTCCCAGAGAGTGCTTAGCAGTTAAGCGCTTTACGTATATTGATCGACGCACACATGCAGACAAATATTGAAAATGCGGCACATTCAGACTTGATGTTAATCGATCTAGGTAAGACTGAGAAGCCTACGTAGGTCGTAGCTGTACTGGAAAGTGCTAACGAATCATTTTTTTCCCCTGCGTGTAAGCGTATCAGTGCACGTGCCTAGCCTACGCGCTTCATTCATCGAGCTGCATGCAGGGTAAACGAACACTGTTTACAATAAACTTCAAGTGAAAACAACCCACTATATAGGTCAAAAGTGTCCATGAGGACGTCTTGTATACAATAAATATAATAGCTTCACCATAATGCATTAGCAGTGAGCTAGGTGGTGGGTGTCCCTCTAGCTGGCAGTCTAGACCTATGGGAATTGGGGGGAGGAGGCTAGGGAAAAGGTTTCCACTTAGCTACCTGGCTTGCTATTGGCTCAGATCATCGCCAGCAGCCTCGTTAATCTTCAACTGAATTAACTTATTGTGCACATTTATTCACCATTGGACAATTATTGCCAATATTTATTGAATAATTTTGGCAGATGACGCAATGGCATACTTATATGAATAAATTATGCGCGGTAGAAATTAATTTTTTGTCTTGATTTTAGTTAAAGAATGGTTAATGGAATAATTTTTCGAAGTACATATATCATAATCAGACCGATTTATAGTACATTATAAACTTGTTCAAAATTCAATTTAAAATAAAAAGCAAGATGACCGCCTATGTATGGGCCATTTCTGGATATGTAACATATATGTAATCGTCATGACATTCACACCCGGTGTGGTACTAAGCTATCCTATGTACCTCCACATGCACACCCTGGATAATATTACACAATTTCCCTCGCCACTTGTTCTTTTGATGGGACAGTATATAGCCCTGACTGATTATTCAATTCGAAACCCCTACCGTGCATGTATGCCGGATGACCTAGAGGGTGTAGCTATAAAAGTAGGAGTAGGAGTTTATATATTAATGGTCAACGTACATGTATATATTTCAGGATGCATAATGTAAACAATGCATGTGTACAGAAAATTGCGGTTCCAGTCTATTACTAACAACCAGCGAGCTGTTTGGATTCGTTTAGTTGAGGCTGAGACATCCTAGATTCCATCCACGCGCAAGGTGAAATGTTTTCGACAGGGATAAGGGAATACTGAGCTTGTATGATCCGCGGAACGAGACCAAGAGCCCTTGCAGTATACCTGGATTCTACACGATTTGAACAGTTGATTGGACTTGAATTGCGAAACCCCTGTGTGTTCATCTTCATATTGAAAAAAAAAAAAAAAAAAAAAAGAACCACCATTGCGATTAAAATCAGCTGCACTAAGATTAATTAGACACCCTTCATTTATACTACTATTCTTTTTTTTTTTTGGAGGGGGGGGGGGAGAGTGAAGTCAAGGAGTGACACAAGTGTACGTGAGTAACCAGGCCATTCGCCAGTCATCCCCAAGTCAACAGTGGTGGCTGCATGCATAAGATTTATGGGCGATTGAATATGACCCTGATCCGATCCATCGCCAGAGCCATCCTGGGCAGGGAGCTCCCACTCTCCTAACTGCTTATGTTTGTGTTTGGTGTCATGTAAATACTGTACATGTTAATAATAATAATAAATGTATACAATTATTCTGATCAATGCATTGCATATAGGAATAAAGCCATGCATTAAATGTTCTATCTTACCCATTGACAAGCGTCGTCGATTACACCATTAAGCACAGAATGCCAGATGGAAAGCTTGGTATCATTAGCAAATGCGACGTTGCTTTTTCGAAGTGTCTCTATTAGGTACACGTACTCATCCAGTTGTCCAATAACGCTGAAGTACGAGTAGTTTGGGAAATTATAGATGTAAGCCCGATTTTCCTGTAATATACATACATATACTTCTTATGAAAAAGTTTTGCCCAGTGTATTCTGCGACTAACCAGCACTCTCTCCAATGCTTGTAGTCCGCTCGCTAAAGTAACGTCGGTTACTGAAACCTCAAATTGAATCGCTGAGCACACTAAACAGATGAGAATATAGTGACGCATCTTTCTATGAAATATAGGCAATAAACTGAACGACCTGCTCCCATCTTTATATACTACAACACGCGGGGGCGGGGGGGGAGGGGGGGGGGGGGGGGCATTTGCGACTGAACTGTATTGACACGCGCTTGTTAAACCAAAATAGCCTGTTTACATGCACAGTCAAGTGCGTATAATTACACAGAACTAGGCAGATTAAAAAAATTCAAGCACACTACACAAATAACATAATCGTACGTTGCAAAAACATCAAGTTCAGTGTTTACTAATTCTTTGAAACATTGAAAGCATTGCCAGGCAGTCACTTGATCTTCAGTTGCTGTGGTAAATTTAATATGAAATTCATTTTTGCTTTTGTAATTATGTAATGAAACAGAAGTACAGACAAGCTGTACTACCAGGACATTTTCACTCACAAAGACAAAGACTAAAGAAACACACACACACACACACACACACACACACACACACACACACATACACACACACACATAGAAACACACACACACACAATACACAAACACAAACACACACGTATCGCACACACACGTACACACGCACACACACACACACATTCACACACACATAGAAACACACACACACAATACACAAACACACACGTACACACACGTACACGCACACACACACATGCACACACAATTACACACACATAGAAAAACACACATAAATACACATACACATAGAAACACACACCTAACAATACAGAAACACAAACACACACACTTACACACGTACACACACACAATACACACAAATAGACACACATAGAAACACACACATAAATACACACACACACACACACACACACATAGAAACCCCCCCCCCCCCACACACACACACACACACAATATACAGAAACACAAAAACACAGAAACACAACAATTATCTTTTGCTATTTTAATGCAAACATCGGTAATTTAATATCTTAAGTCAATTGCACATTACTGTAATGCTGCATTACACTTGTTTCTAGTAAAACTGTTCCAGGGTGCTTGGTCTTTGGCAGCTTCTTTGAGGCTGATATGCATTTAATTCTCTTACCCATCTACGTGATGAGTGGAAATCACTTCCATGCACCTCCAAATCCCGACTGCCATGGCAATGTGGTAGGCTCCTTGTTTGGGATGCCACCTGCCCTGACATCTAAGTTATCCCCCGTCCGACTTAACTATTGTAGCAGGGGCTAGCAGTGGCCAATCAGGCAGAGCACAATAAACATAAAAGTATATCCGCACCTGATCCCATATATTTTCACATGCATCTGTAGCCATTGAGTCATCCATAGTTTTCGGTTCAAGACCTTACACTTTTAAAATTGGAGCTTGTTCATCATCTTAAACTGACATCTGGAGAGTACGGGCATGCAGTGCCTAATCTTTACTCCTGCAAGAGCTCTCAGTTGCTGTGCAACGGGGAAATGCTACACATGCACATCAGGCCCTGTATGTGTGTGCATGTGTGTGTTTTGTGTGTTTTTACATAACCCTTGGACAACATTTTCCAAGGGTTATGTTTAGATCAAAATCATCACATAAAGAGTTTTAATAACAATAGTAGATCACTTCACCAAAATGCTAAAGAGTCAGTTAACATAGGTGATTGCATTACTTACAGTGATCGCTCTCAAGGGCATCAGAAACTGCTGCAGCTGGCTCCAGAGGAACTGTGTTTCCTTTATGGTAGTGATTATCTTATTCTCCCAGCAACTACACCTCACATTGAAACATTTGTGCACATGATGTCTATGCTTCATTATAGATTGCATTTGCAGAACACAATACCACACTGCCTGTGTAAGGCCAAATTAAGGGTGTGTTCATCTCCGTGCCATCCAAGTTGCACCTGCACAGATTACAAGGATATTCAGGCAGCAGAGATATCTCCAGATGCTTTGGATGATCAGACTTCTGTGGGCATGGAATGTAAAGCCTGGAGGCAGGTTGGATGTGTCAGTGTAATCTATTAGCACGAGAAAATATTACTAACATCTGAATGGTTGGATGGCGCAGTACTTGTTGAAGGAGCAACATTGACGGTTTTCAATCCACTCTTCTAGTCTTGAATTACCAGATGTAACCTAAAAGGAAACAATTCATTCAGATATTAAATGTCAACAATGTACACTGGAAAATGGTATCTGCTGTTGATGCACCACCATCTACTTTCAGGGTCTATGATAGCATACCATGGGGACCTACCGCAGATGACAAAAAAAAGTTGGTTGCTGATATTCTGCAGTCCTATCAAAAGTAAATGAACAGCGAATATGCTGATTCAGTGTACAAACAACAAAATGGAAGTGATTGTGGTGTCTTTAATATTGTTTTTGCATCTCACTTTATTTTGATCAAGATCCTGGTACAGTCACAATTATGATACTACAAAAATGAGGTTCTATTATGTGACTGAATTGAAAGTTAAGAGTAAAATGACACCATTTCCTACATGCAGTTATTGCAGCACAATATTGTGGGGAACATGCAGAGGTTGCAATGCAGCTAGCCTTGTCACAGCAACATTCAACTACAAATGTCTGAACCTTCTTGTAGTGGCGTATCACAATATCCAACACCAATCCTGATTCAAGAATAATATTTGGATGTGCAATGGCTTTTCTATACCAGCGCTGCTTTTCTGCCAATGTGTTATGCCATTATTCAATTTGAAACATAGATCAATACTGACTGACATGAGCATCTGAAGCGAACTGTACAAGCTGCTGGGTGTGAATGGGAATAGTATAAATATCGATGTATACATGTCGTCTGAATTTGATAAGTTTATTGCCAACTTCAAACACGGACACCACAATTGACTCAGAGTCAACTGTGTAGGATACAGCCACAACGTCTCTGAACATATAATTATCAGCTTTAGGATTACATTGGTCAGTCACTATCAACCGGTTTCTGTTGATGCTCCTCAAGGTTGATATTCTGGATTGTTTAGTACCATGCACATGTACAAAATACATGTATTCGAAGATGACATTAATTCTACTTTACTCACTGTTTTGACTTGCTTTCACCATCTTTGTAGCATTGTCTCAAGTCTTTAGTGGTCTCAAAACTGGCATATAGTTTTTCAGAAGTGCATTGCTATACATATTTTGAATAGTAGTGCTTCTTACTCATTGTGCGGTGCATCTCTAATCCGGTGTCTTCTGCATACTACACCAGCACAACATATATGTGTGAGATCTTGCATCAGGGGTATTCAGCTCATCTATTGCGGCTAAGGAGGCTTTCCAGATGTATTGCCTTCTCTCAATGGTCTTCAAATACTCGGTCCCAGTGCGCTTACTCTCTTGCAACCCCAAACTAATAATAATAATAATAATAACATTAATAAATAAATAACACGTGCATTCATGCGTTCCTGCTCCAAAGCAACTCCCGCACCCTTCAGTAACTCTCTACGCATGCACTCCTTTACCGTTCAATGTGCACATCATACGACAAGCTAAATTTGTTTATTTCCGATAATTTCCTGTTTCTAAAATTATTGTGCTGCATACAACGTGACAGCATAATCACAGCACGCGTCGAATCAATGCATGCATGCTTGAATTCCAGTTGATTTGAAGTCTACATATCTGCTATGAAAATTAGCTATTTGATTAAATGTAACGTGAAGGTAGACGTAAGGAAAATAAATGTTATACTTTTTACGAGAGCTGCTTCCAATAAACACAAAAACATTAGAATATAACATGTACAAATGCACATGTTTGAGCCAATCTTTGTTGCATATTCAAACTCACAGTATATCGGATAGAATTTTTTTAACCATTATCTCCAGGCACTGGTCCTAGATCTAGACCATTGGTGGTTCTAGATCTAGGACCAGCAATTATACCTTGTAAAATAATTCAAATAAACATTGCATTTTTTTAAGCATGATATTTTATTGTTGACTACTATCATAGGTGAGTACATTACAATGCAGAAGAAATCACTTGATCCGCTCCTATCTAGACAAGTAGAACAGTTTCAGAATTTCGAAACAGGGGTTTATTTTTTCAGTCACTTTGTTAGGCGTCCTAGATATAAGACGATCGTCCTAGATCTAGGACGTCTGGAGATTGTTTTATAAAGTCTTCAATTTAAAATGCATGCGCGCACATAGAACGCACCAGTAGGTAAGCTAAATGTAATGCTCATAGCTCGTCATCAGCATTGTGTATTGACGTTATTGCTTTTTTTTTACTAATATATGGAACAGTGTCCAGAAAATGTGCGCTAGTGGGGTAGTGTTTCAAATTTCACTGTGAACTGGAAATTTCTTCTTATTTACGCATCAAACATTGGACTATATCCTTCGGGGAGTGTTAGAGCACTGAATTGTTATTTAGCCATACATTTCAATGCAAGCATTGCATGCTATTCTTTGCTTGTCCTGGAAATTGTGAAAAAGCACCACTTTTTTTTCGGGAGGCTGTCCCATTTAGTATACCAATATACATGTCTACATTATTCTGCCATTATCAATTACAGTAAGACGTAAAGCGCTGTTCAAAAATACACATATAATAAAGTAAGAATTCGTAAAATGAAGTACATGAAACAACATATAAATGACAACCGTGGGTGTAGGAGGTATACCATTAGTCTCGTTCCCAGACGAGAATAATTGCGCACGTGTGGGTGCACCATGCAATTAGTGCTTCGGGATCCCAGCAAACAACATTTCTATTATCAAATGAACTAGTAGTGTATGCCCCGCCCCTCCCAGGCACCTGTATACCACTTAGAATACCTATTTCGTATGGTTCCTTACAATAGTCCTAGCTCTTATCAGATAAGAACGTGCAATCATAAGCGCTTGGAAAATCTACCGCGCCCGACGTCACGATACAGAATCATTGGACCTCATATAAATATAATCACACGCATGTATATAACGCTTATGCAATAGACAATAACGCACATTCCTTATGTACTTTTCATGTATGAAATAATAGAGAGTCCGTTGTTCACTGACTGTTAAACACTTCTTGCTGTGGGCAGGAGGTGAGCAAAAGAGCTTCATGTCGCAGGGGCGGGTCTATTTTTGAATTTAGCCAAGCGCAACTTGCGACGTTCTGGACATTGCCCGCATTGGCCCAAACTAGGGAATCCTTAGCCCTCTCGACCCGTGAAAGCAGGCTAAAAGCTGCTGCCGTAAGAGAGACCTCTACTTGATTGTTGCAGTCGATTGGTCTTTGGTCACTCTGGAGTGTATTTATCTTCAAAATGAAAGAGTTAACCAATTCACGCGTAAATGCATTTAGTTGCAATGAACTGTTTAGAAGCACCCAAAGGAAAAACAAAAAACCTCGGTGTTCAGATAAAAAGCTAGAGATTTATTTATTTAATACGTAACACCAATTCGTCAGCAGCGTGCAGTAAAAACACACGCTGATTCATTAATACGAATGTTGATCCGTTTGAGATCAATAGATACTGATCCCGCAAGCATTTGCACATTTTTGTGCTATAACGTGCACGTATTAATTTGCCTGAAGCGTACCCATATGCAAGCGTCGTAGAGCACACGTTCCATTATGTAATACATCATAGTAAGTTTAGTGTTGTTGGCAACTGAGAAGTCGTCACTTTCTTGAAGCTGCTTTATCAGGTGCATGTACTCATTCAGCTTTCCAAAAATATTCCAGCTGTATTTATTCTGTGGAATGAAGTTTGTCTGGTTTCGCTGCAGTGATTTTAAAGAAACAGCAATGAAACAGGAATTAAATATCATTCTTTAGGACAAACCATTATTTTTTCTAATGCGTCGAGTCCGCTTGCAAATTCACACTTTTCACATCGTGATCGTTGGTTCTTAGGGGCGCTTACTGAAGATCCAAAATAAATTGCTAGACACATGAAATGTATGAGAATAGACCGGCTCATTGTAAGTGTACACCAGTTGTTCGTGCAAGTCCATGTAGGCCAAGCTTTTATTTAATTGGCCATTATCGAGGCGGAAGTGAAAATTGACTAACAGGTTACTGTCAACATGCAGAGACGTGACAAAATTATGTGGAATGCTGTATATCAAATCAATTACAGTCCAAGAGGTATGCAGGATCGTCTTCATTCCGAAAATCCTTTTTATCCACATACGACCTACATATATAGTATCGTACCCAGACCAATCTGTGAATGATTTCGCTTGCAGTATACTATCACGCACGTACTCAGGGCCACCAGAAGTGGGGGCGATGCTAAGGTCGACATTACAAATATTGTTTTATTGCATGTTGCAAGGGCTGGAAAGGAATTGCTGAAAATTACCACGATTCATTGCTGTGGGCGGGGCGATTACCCGATTGAAGTTGTGTTCATGTCACCTGTTCTGTCCCGATGTCGAATCATTTTCCGGTTGATCAACCGGTCATCCGGTTGATCAACCGGTAATCCGGTTGATCAACCGGGCGTCTGGTTAATCAAATGGTCTTCCTGTTGATTAACTGGGTATCCGGTTAATCAACCGGATTTAATCCTTTGTACGCATGATTGTACGAACACGTGTTATTACTATTTGTGGACAGCTCGAAAGATATTCATTGAAGCTTCATTTCCGAAGCGTTCTAGAAGCGCTGTGATAAGGCACAGGCTAGCTCAACGGATAATCGATCATCTCAAAGGGATAAAAGATTTCGATTCGTGAAGAAGAGTCGTTTCGCACTCATTGACATGCCATCAGCAGGCATTTAGAGATGTGGTCGTTGCACTGGACAAAGCAACGAGGTAATTATCAGTACCGCCGTAGTCACATAAGTCAGTCTATGGTGAAACCTCACTAATTGTGTTACCAAATTGCTATCGATTACTTGTGTCGTACCCAGACCCAACCTTTCGCAGCTGCGAATGGCGCTACCGTCAACAATTTGGGTCTGGGTACGAGACTAATCGACCAAAACTTTGATTGTTTTTGAAACTTGTATAGTGAAAACGATCGCACAATAATGAAGCCTACTCGAAGGGTTGCAGTAGTTGAGGAGTTCTATGACATATTGAACCAAGTACACCATAAAGATGCCTACATGCTGGTGGAAAGAAGACGTTACAAAGGTATGTTTGGCGTCAACTTGAATAATGCATTGCAATACGTTGAGAACTTGTAAATCTAGATTCATTCTTTATACTCGCACCTTCCAAGAAGCGTTGTTGAACACATCATCAAATTGTGTGAGGCATGTAGTGTACGGAATCACGCTCCTCTAAGACCCATTGTGACTAATGTCTTATTTTCAAGAGTGCAGGTCAGTCAGTACTCATATGCTATTAACAAATGCTTGATGTGTTTAATACCGGAACCAAATTCCCTCATTGGATTGACTTGATTGATATATAAAGCACATGCCACATGACAACTTTAAAAGGATCCTGCACAATTTTAGACCATTGGTTAATTAAGCTAACCCATTACAGTCAAAAACTGCTCAGAAAGTTGCTGATGCATGCATTGGAGAAGAGTATGTGAGGAATCGAGAGTTAAAAAGGCAATGCAAACCTTGTCTCAGTACAGCAACCATCAACTACAATGTCTAAACATTCAGTCTTTTAATTGACATTATCTAACACCAACCCTGATTCAAACATATTATTTGGATGTACAATGCATTTCTATACCAGTGTGAGTTGTTCTGCCTAATGTGTGATGCCATTATTCAAATTCAAACATATATACCAACATGCTTTTTTGAAGCGAAGCGTACTAGCTGTATTTGAATGCGAAATGTACAATATATCTGGGTGGTCCGTTAGTCAACTGGTCCACCCGTTGAACAACCGCCTGCTGTTGATCAACCAGTCGACCCCTTGAACAGCTGGGCGCCGATTGATCAATCGGTTAAATTCAGCTTCCTTACAGAACATGTATATTACCAAACTGCCGCTGCCAATGATAGGTGAAAAGGCGAACCAGCCATCACACTTTCGCTTTCCTCATCGTGAGATTGAGAAACCGCAAACTGAGGAGTACAGACATCATGCATCATTGCATATGCTGGTTGCATATGCAATGGCAAGGAGACCACAATATACATATATCATACTGCAGCTTCTGATGATGTTTGGCTATTTTAATATTAAAATGAGCTTGTCAAAAGGATTGAGCAAACTGAACTACACACATGTACTTCAATACCTTGTTCTCAAATGGTATGCTACCAACACAGTTCGGAAAACATAATTTCTTCATGAAGTTGCAGTTCTATGGGTAGCACTGCTTCTCTGCCAAACAGTTAATACAATGGGGTGTACTTTGTTGAAACATGAATGCTTGTTCAATAATATAAGAGAGCAGAAATGCATCTACACATTCATCCCAATCTTCTATACTCTATGTATAAAGTCCTACTGTTTGATACATCCTAGCTCTCATCCAGCCCATTTGTCTGACACACTGCTGATCTTATGTGCTATCCCATGTAATCTCCTTGAATAGTCGTTGGCTTTTTTTCGTTGACAAAGTTGTGAACCTGATCTAATATGCAAAATTGAAAACATCTGTAGTATAAATATTAATAAGTGAACTTTTAGGCGCATGCGCTCTGATGTTAGTTCTCTTTTTGTTGAGCTCTCGTTTTGTATGTGTGTGTTCTCGTTCTTGCATCCAAGTTGCTAGAACTTACCTGGTCAACGACTTTACATTTTGGCGACGAGAGTAGGATGAAATGCTGAAACGCGGAAGAATAGAAGAGTTTTCTCCAGAGTCGGAAACTATCTCTTCCTATTTAGAGCGCACCGAGCTGTATGGTCGCAAATGACGTGGTGAGCGATAAGCGGGTTGCGGTGTTTCTCTCAGTGTTAGGCAGTAGACATTACTCTTTGTTGAGGGGTGTTTTTGCACCACGGAAGCCAGCAGAGTGTACGTATTCGGAGTTATGTGACGCACTGCGTCGCCATTACGAACCTAAGAAGCTTATCATTGTGGAAAGATTTGCATTTTATAGTAGGTCTCAAGGCGAGTCAGAAAGCGTCACCGAGTTTGAGGCGGAGCTTCGTAAGTTGGCGCTATATTGTGGTTTTGACAATTTTCTTGTACAAGCTCTTAGAGATCGCCTTGTATGTGGGTTGAAAGATCCGGCCATTCAGAGACGGTTGCTAGCTGAATCAGATTTAACGCTACAGAAGGCGATGGATATTGCAGTGAGCATGGAGGTTGCTGAGAAATCCACACGACAACTAGTGCAGTCAGAGGTGAAGGTTCAGGAAATTCATGGACAGAGAAAAGGATCAGACAAGTTTAAAAAGGCATGTTGGAGGTGTGGGCAGAGTTCGCACCCAGAAGATAAGTGTCGATTTCAAGCATTGGAGTGCTTTAAATGTGGGCGAAAAGGGCATATGGCTAAAGTGTGTAAGAATGGTGTACAAGATGCTAAGGGGAATAGAAAAGTACACACCAGATGGGTAGACGAAAAGGAAAGTGATAAGGAGCAAGAATTGGAAGAAGACAGTGATGAGTCTGAGTTTCCTGTACATAAAATAGGAATTGGTGTAACTAGGCCTTATTCAGTGTGGGTAATGATAGAAGAGGTGAAGTTAAGGATGGAAGTCGACACTGGGGCAGCTGTATCAGTTGTGTCAAGTGAAACATGGGAGAAGTTGAAGCTAAATGTGCCATTGCGTAAACCTGAGGTCACTTTGAAAACATATACCAATGAGGTTATGAAAGTAATTGGGGAAGCAGAGTTAAATGTGACCTATAAACAGAGCAAACACTTGTTGCGGTTGTTTGTGGTTGAAGGATGCGGACCTAGCTTGCTTGGTAGGAATTGGCTAAGTAAAATTCGAATAGATTGGAAGAGTCTGGGCATAGGAATGGTAAAGTGTTTTGGTGTATCATCAGTAGATTCGTTGTTGCAGAAGTATGCTGATTTGTTTGTTGATGAAATGAGTGAGATTAAGTCGTTTAAGGCCAAGTTGAGGGTTAAAGCAAATGCGGTTCCTCGATTCCATCGAGCAAGGCCAATTCCGTTTTCCTTGAAAGAAGCAGTAGGTAAAGAGTTAGACCGATTGGAGACCATAGGTGTTTTGCAGAAAGTGACACACATTGCATGGGCAGCACCTATTGTTGTTGTTCCTAAGAAAGATGGGAGGCTTAGGATCTGTGGTGATTTTAAAGTTACAGTTAATACAGTGCTGGACATAGATAAATATCCTTTGCCAAAACCAGATGATCTTTTTGCTGCTTTAGAAGGTGGGTTGAGGTTTACTAAATTAAACCTTCGACAAGCTTATCAGCAACTGGCCTTGGAAGAAAGGTCTCAGGAGTTTGTTACTGTAAACACTCACCAGGGTCTTTATCAGTTTAAAAGGTTGCCATTTGGCGTTGCCTCAGCACCAGCTATTTTTCAAAAGTTCATGGATGAGATACTTCAAGGCATACCTCATGTTGTATGCTATCTGGATGATATTCTCATATCTGGGAGTTCAGATGAGGAGCATCTTGCAAACTTGGAGGAGGTGATGAAGAGATTGAAGGCAGCTGGCGTTCATTTGTGTAGAGGAAAGTGTGTTTTCTGGTCAGAATCAGTTGAGTATCTTGGAAACCACTCACAATGATTTTTGGATCAAAGACAGGTGTGCCTCCAATAGCGGCAGCACGATTGCAACGTTGGGCGTTGCTACTCTCTGCTTATAGTTATAACATTATATACAAGCAAGGAGTGAATCATAGTAATGTTGATGGATTGTCTCGTCTTCCATTGAGCGAAGTTAAGCCATCTGCATCGGAAGTGCAAAGCACAGATTTTACGGTATGTCAGCTTAACTTGTTACCTGTTACATCAAAAGAACTTGCTGCAGCTACAAGATCAGACCCTGAGTTATCGAGGGTGTTGAATTTTACTTTGAAAGGTTGGCCAGCAGTACACACAGAGGAATCCATGACATTACAGCCTTATTGGACTCGTCGTGGTGAACTGACAGTGGAGTGTGGCTGTTTACTTTGGGGAGTAAGAGCTGTTGTACCTAGAAAGTTGCAGCAACAAGTTTTGAAAGAGCTACATGATGGTCATCCAGGCATGGTTCGTATGAAAAATCTGGCCAGAAGCTATGTTTGGTGGCCAGGTCTGGACTCCAACATTGAAGAATTAGTAAAGTCTTGTCCACAGTGTCAGGAGACTAAAAGTGCACCACCTAAGGCTCCTCTTCACCCATGGGTGTGGCCATCAAAGCCATGGGAGCGTATTCATGTTGACTTTGCGGGGCCATTTTTAGGAAAGATGTTTTTTATTGTTGTGGATGCTCACTCAAAATGGCCAGAAGTTATTCCAATGTCTACTACAACATCGTTGGCAACAGTGGCAGAGTTGACTAGGTTATTTGCATCCTATGGAATACCACAGCAACTAGTGTCGAATAATGGGCCGCAATTTACATCAGGAGAGTTCTGAAGGAATTTTTAAGAACAAATGGAGTGCGACACATTCAAATAGCCCCTTACCACCCTTCATCTAATGGTGCAGCTGAAAGATTTGTTAGAACATTTAAGGAAGCCATGCAGAAAAGTAAATGTACAAGGGTGTCCATTCATGATCACTTGATGCATTTTCTATTGTCCTATCGAGTGACGCCACATACTACAACAGGCATGGCTCCTTATGGGGAGAAAATTACGCACAACATTGGATTTGTTAATGCCAGACTTGGGGTCATTTGTGGCTAAGAAGCAGATTCAACAGAAACATAGTCATGATGGAAAAGCCATTTTGCGACAGTTTGTTGAAGGACAACGGGTGCTGGTGCGAAATTATAGGGCCGGACCAAAATGGATTACAGCAATAGTGAGACAGAAAAGTGGGCCTTTGTCTTACATTGTACAAATTTCACCATCCATTTCATGGAGACGACATGTAGATCAGATGTGTATTTGTACTGATAGCCCATACTGGCATGAAACAGTGTTACCTACAGAACGATCCAGCACATCATCAGAAGTAGAAAGACAAATGAGAGGCCTGCGGATGATACAACAGTAGAGGAAGAAGAAAGAGAGGTTAATCCACAAGAACAGGAAAATCAGGAACAGGAAAATGGTGCAGATAACGCAGGTACAGATGCCACAAGAACAGAAACAGAAATACCAGAGGCTGAAGAACCAAGACGCTACCCTCAGAGAATACATAGACCTCCAGATCGCTATGGATGGAAATGACTTATTAACAGAACATGGGGAAGAGTGTAGTATAAATATTAATAAGTGAACTTTTAGGCGCATGCGCTCTGATGTTAGTTCTCTTTTTGTTGAGCTCTCGTTTTGTATGTGTGTGTTCTCGTTCTTGCATCCAAGTTGCTAGAACTTACCTGGTCAACGACTTTACAACATCCATACTTCATGATCAAAGTTTGAAGACAATTTGCTACTTCATCTGCACTATTTAATGGTAGAGCTTCTGGCCATTTGATGTAATCAGCGCAGGTGACCAGATTTCTGCGTACCACATACTATTCAAATGGCAGAAGGAACACAGCAAGTATAATTTGAATTGTTATTTCAATGCAGGGAGAAATGCACGTTATTGTTTAGCTTCAACTGAAAACCCAATATTGTAATAAATTGCATGGACTTCAGCATGAGTCATTTTGAACAATAAAATCAAGACATTATAACAGAAACAGATAGAGTGCTTTGGATGCGCTAAATACTGTCAAATCATGGTTGACTGATCACTCGTATTCAAGTTGTAAACAATATCATTTAAGCATATTTTCTAATCTCAGAACTAGCAGGTTAGTAAGTGTGTTAGTAGCCTTACTATTGCATGCACAAAAATAGCTTTTTTGAGCTTACAAACCATTGACTGATTAATCATAATTAATTACTCTATCATATAGAGCCTTTTGCCGTTGATGTTGCAGTCCCATTCTTTCTCGAACCCGTTGGTAGGCACTCTCCTCAAATCCAGGGCATACTGATTGACCTGTATGGGATTGGATGAAGGAGGAAGACCATACATAACATCAGCAGGGAGGCGTGCCTCACGACCGAACGTCAAATAAAAAGGTGTGCAGCCAGTTGACTCTTGCACACTAGTGCGGTACGGCCAGCATGACAATCGGGAGATGAAGGTCCCACTCCTGTTCATTCTCAGACGCCGCCAGGCTGAGGAGATTAAGCAGCGTACGATTAAATCTTTCCACTAAACCGTCCGATTGGGGATGGTAAGGCGTTGTTCTAGTTTTGACTATGCCTAGCAATTGGCATACTTCCTTCATCAAGGTAGATTCAAAGTGACGGCCCTGATCGGTATGGAGAACACCGAAACGGCTGACAAAATGGTGGACAAACACATTAGCAACAGTCCCCGCCTCCATATTGGGCATTGGGTATGCCTCCATCCATTTGGTAAAATAGTCACCCACTACTAACACATACCTGTTACCCCTAACGTCAAAGGCAGGGGCCCCAGTATGTCCATAGCGACTCGTTGAAGCGGGTAGCCAGCTACATGTATCTCGGTTTGAAGAGCAGCTCGCCTGGATTTCTAGAGGCACATTTTTCACAGCTTTTGCACCAATTTTCAACGTCGTGGCGTTGTCCTGGCTAGTAAAATCTGCAACGAATCTTCTCCAACGTCTTTCTTGTGCCAAAATGGCTACCACTGCATGCATCGTGATACTGCTTCAAGACGCTTTGAATCCAAGATTTCGGCACAACAAGCTGCAGGTGACGATTGCACCCCCCACCAGGAACATCCAACCATTGACGATAAAGAATTCCATCTTTCAGTAGCAGCTGATTTTTCTGCGACCACAGAGTTTGTAACCAGTAGCTACCGCTAGTGGGAAGAGCAGGAGGAATATTATTGCTTAACAGCCATGATACAACTTGCTGCAGATCAACATCTTCTTTTTGTCCCTGCTTTGGGTCGCCGTCCAATCTCGTGATAGCAGCCATTGCTGCATTGCTTACGTCATCACAATTGCCATCTTCAACGGGATCAATATGTGGGGGTGGGGCTCCTAGGCCACGTTGTTTGCAAGGGAGCTTTGATAGCGCATCAGCGTTTCCATGCTTCGCTCCGGGCTGTCGCTACACCATTATATATATGTCAGTTTCCTCAACTCTCCACTGATTTGAGGTCTACATTCACGCAACATTTCTGAATAAATACTTCACTTTGTTCTACAATACCGGAATCATGCAGGTTACGCCGCATTTAAAAACTTTATTCAGTGGTGAGGAAAACTGAACCTCTGCATGAACGGCAAGTAATCGTTACTTGACCGGTTTTTTTCATTATCGTGCACGTGACACTCATGCTGAGCAACTATCGTGGCTCCAGAGTCTATAAGGCTAGTCTTGTGACGTTTGGTTAATCTGCAAAGTGTATAGTGAAGGAACCATACATGCACTCTTTGAACCAGCCATCCATCGCTTGCGTCCACTCATGTCCCAAGCCCTATATAGCTATGGAGTCGGGCCAAGATGGGACTTTATATACAAGGTGATGGAGGTGCACTTGGAGTACTACGCAGGAGGCAGTTGGAATGAGAAACATGTTTCTTCATGGTGCGAATCAATTTACGTCAATTAGGCAGTGCCGGTGTCATAGGGTATACGGTCCGGCCCAATTTTCGGTCCGGCGGACCGTATTCCCTTAGGGAATACGGTCCCCCCCCGGACCCAACTCCCTAGGGAATACGGTCCCCCGGACCGAGTTCCCTGGTTGTACAAAACCAATTAACCGGACTCAATTCCCTAGGGAATTGAGTCCCCCCCCGGACCGTATTCCCTGGTTTGAAATATATGCATGTATTACCAACCCTTGCATGCACGTCATTTGGTTCGAAAAGCAAAAGCTGTAGGTCGTCAACTATGTATGCAGTTTCAATTCGGTCTGTAACAGCACATTTGGTTCGAAAATCAAAAGCCACAATGATCACAGGTCGCCAACTATAAACATGTATGCAGCTTCTGTAATAACTGATTAACCTTTTTCTTCGGTCTAGCACATTTGGTTCCAAAATCAAAAGCCACAATGATCACAGGTCGCCAACTATAAACATGTATGCAGCTTCTGTAACAACTGATTAACCTTTTTCTTCGGTCAGTGTTGTTACTATTTGTATTATGTTTCCATTTGGTTCGAAAAGGATCGCGTGCAGGTCGGCAACTATACATGCAGCACTGTTTATACTATCAAATCGTAGTGCAAACAAAGTAGAAATGAAGATTAAAGAAATAAAAATATATAATAGTTAACAACATAAGAGAGATGAGGGTACTGGATAAATCTCAATTTCGTACCTGTAAAAAAGAAAATAAAACTAGTACACTTCAGCCATTATTGTTTAGAGAATTATGCATAAGTGTTTTTCAATCATGTACATGATAAAAAGTGAATTTCACAGACAAATAACGCTGCTCGTGTGCCCAGAGATTTTCTGCAGAGGGGGAGGAGGTAGGAAAAGGAAGGGAGATGAGAGAGATACAGGGACACATAGCTTTAAGCTGCATGGGCCCTCAAAACTTGGTACATAATTAGCGGTTGAATCGACCTGGCACACTCTAAGTGTGACTGCATACTTCCTCTATACACCAGGTCCTGTGTGAGGAGAAAAAGAAATGGGATGAGAGAGGAGTGGGGGATACTAGTCAAATGAACATAAGAGACATGCTGATATATTGAGTGACTCAATTTCGTACCTGTAAAATCAGCCAAAAAGTGAATTTCACAGACAAATAAAGCTTGGCGGCAACCGTTAATATTGCTTGTGTGCCCTGTGTCTTTTTAGTCTTGAGTGTCACTGTGTATTAGACAAATAGCAATAGCAAGATAGCTACTGTTGCTGTATATGATAAAAGCCATGCTCATGGAAGTTAAGGATTACAATAATAACTTACTGTTTTAGTGGTGTTGTATGGGCTGGATGTCTTTGTGTAGGTTTTAACGAAAAATCACATATCTTGTAGGGACAGCATCTCTTTGTCATGTCTTTAAGCTGTCTGGCTTGTCTTTGTGTGCATGTCTTTTTGCGGTAAAAAGACGTGCCTACATTTTGTCATCTGAGGGTACATCTAAGTGCAAACACACTGACCTTAAATAAATTGATTCCCTCCAGTAGAAACACACAGTCGCCAAACCCTGTCTTAGAGGTGCATATAAATACAGGTGTATGTCATCTGAGGGTAAGTGCAAGCACACTGACCTATGAGAATACATGCATGGTCTCCAATCACCTTGGAGAGGTGTGCATCTACACCCTATAAGAATGGATATATCATCTGAGAGTAAGTGCAAACACACATGATACATGTATATTGACCTTAAATTAACACACAGATTCTCTCCAATAGAAACACATTGTCACCAGTCTTCTCCCGACAGTTGTGCATTAGTAAGAATGCACCTTTGAAACACACTGAAAGAACAGTTTTACATCCTCCCCCTATTACTAGTACCCATGGGACCAGATGAACATAAGTCTTGGTATATGGGTTTGCAAAATGACCTGACGCAACTAGTTTAGAGCCGAGTAGAAACTTAGACTGCCAGAAAACACAGCAATTCATGTTATCGCTAAATCTAAGTGACCAACACACTCGTCAGTTCACCGTAGTCTGTTCATTGATTGCGAAGTAAGGAAGGAGCGTTTAATAGACCAAACTGAGTAGAGCACTACCGGGGTAACGGTCATGAAACGATTAACTGCAAATAGTATTTTAATCTTACCTGTACCTGTGATAATTAAATACAGCTACGAATCCGTTCAATCGTCGATATCAATCCTCACGCGGCGCCAGTATAGAACTTACTCGCTTCTCTTTCCATGCCTCCAGAGGGTGAAAACACTATGTGCAGAATTGCTCAATAATTTTTATGCCCATACCATAGTACGGCTTCTAAATAACTTATCTGAACCTGCGGCAGCAGGTTCAATATAGGATTGATTGAGGATTGATGAATATCATTAAAAAAACTTCACTCGCGTCTGGAGGGACAACGGAGAAACGGATCGCGTATCTCTTTGTCGCGATGGAACGAGAACTCAAAGATCTACAGTTCTACGTTTGTTCCGTGTCATAAAACGGTGTGCTTTTAGAGAAACAAACGAATTCCTTTTTCTCGTGCCCAGTCCCAAAATAATTCTTGGTCGTCGTCTTCTAATTCTTCTTCTTCTTCTTCTTCTTCTTCTTCCTTAGGAAGGTATAACTCGAGCTACGAACGGTTTTGAATAACGGCAATAGCGCCAATATCTTTGGAATTCACCTGCGCGGTGCCCTATAAGGTCATATAAAGACTACAGCGAGAAGTATCTCATGCGGTAGCAAGTTCTGTATAGGATATGAAGTTATTGCAGAAGTTTATTTGGTTTATTGTTGATTAATGAAGTTGCATGCAGTATAAATAGAGGAGTTGCATGTGACGTCGCGCGCATCTTACATCACTAAGTATGTTACTATAAATATGCGCTGCGTGGGTACGAGATAAACAATAACCGGACGGGAACGATAGAAGGCGGCGGCATACGCTCACGTGGTACATATTTATAGCGTGCCGTATACATAAATAGCAGCATACATATGATGTAACTAAACAATGCAAGGCGCGCGTGACGTCAATGCAACTCCTCTATACTCCGACCTGCTTTGGTGTTCCTATCGCAGTTTAATACTTTGGCTAGTGAAGTTAAATGCCTTCGCGTAATCGAAAGAAGAGATCTAAGCAACGAGCGGAATACCTTCAAAAGCAAGACGATATTTTATCACAAGAAAACAAGGCTAAAGCCCGAGCGCGCTACAAGGCCGATCCCGAAAAGAAGAAGGCCTCTGTACGCGACAGCTACAAGGCCGATCCCGAAAAGAAGAAGGCCTCTGTACGCGACAGCTACAAGGCCGATCCCGAAAAGAAGAAGGCCTCTGTACGCGACAGCTACAAGGCCGATCCCGAAAAGAAGAAGGCCTCTGTACGCGACAGCTACAAGGCCGATCCCGAAAAGAAGAAGGCCTCTGTACGCGACAGCTACAAGGCCGATCCCGAAAAGAAGAAGGCCTCTGCACGCGACAGCTACAAGGCCGATCCCGAAAAGAAGAAGGCCTCTGTACGCGACAGCTACAAGGCCGATCCCGAAAAGAAGAAGGCCTCTGCACGCGACAGCTACAAGGCCGATCCCGAAAAGAAGAAGGCCTCTGTACGCGACAGCTACAACGCAGATATTGAATCTAAGCAATCTGCTAAAAGGCAGCGATATCAAGAGGACCTCGAGGAGAACCGTACTGCTAAAAGGCAGCGATATCAAGAGGACTTCGAGGAGAACCGCGCTGCTAAAAGGCAGAAATACGAGGACAATTCAGCTGCCATTAAGGCATCTGAAAGGAATCGGTATTGGAATGACCCCGCTGTCCGATTGGCTAAACGTGCTGCCGAGAGGAAGCGGTATCGCAGGGGTCACCGAACTACCACTACCACCCAAAGGTATGTGATGGCATGTTGTATTGCACTAGCATTAAAAAGCTATAGGAAGATGTGCATGCAACATGTGTACAGCACGCATCACTTCACATGTAAAGCATGCATGGTGACCGTACTGTCCTTTGTGACCTGTCTATTGAATATTGGGGTGTCATCCTTAATCTGATGTACAACGGCAGCCAGCCTGCAACTGTGTACGAATTTAATTGCATTTGCTAGGGTTGAGCAGTAGACCTCAATGGTAGGTGTGTAGTAGCAGAGGAGAGGAGATAGGGGACAGAGATAAGGATACCATGCACCCCTTGAAATAGAAATGTACAAATGAGTGAATGAAGCTCACTAGTAGCATTTGTGTTGAGGACAAAGTGCATTTGTGTTGAGGACAAAGTCACTTTTCCAAATGTCCATTCATCATTGGAGGGGAGGTCATTCCCATGCAAACATTGTTAACACCTTTTAATTTGGAGCATGAACAACTTCCTCCAATTTTCAGCACAATGGCACCTTTGGGGGGTCATGAGTTATGCAGACCAATCCAGTGAATAGAGATAAAATTGGACCAATAGAATTTTAGCACAGCTGGCAACACACACACACACACACACACACACACACACACAACCACTCCCCCTTATCTGTGAGGTCATGAATATGTACACCAATTGGTGATGTACCATTAAAATTGGACCAATAGAATTATAGCACAGCCGGCACACATGTAAAGGCTTTTCATGTATAAAAGCGACTCACCTGCCAAATAGTGCACTTTGCTTGCTGAGAACGAAAAAGGTAAAAACTAAATCCTTGCACTTTGTTTCTATACTCTCTGTCAGATGCAGTGCTGCCCTCACCGCCACCAGCAGCAGCAGTAGCAGCGCTGCCCCTACCGCCACCAGCAGCAGCAGAGCTGCCCTCACCGTCACCAGCAGCAGAGCTGCCCCCACCACCACCAGCAGCAGAGCTGCCCTCACCGCCACCAGCAGCAGCAGCAGAAGCAGCAGGAGCACCGCTACAGTATTGGCACCAGTGCCCCCACCACCACTTTGCCTGCTGCCACCCTGGCCGCTGCCACCACCACCCACATGGCTCCCATGGCCTGAACCAGGCTGCCGAGGTCAGAGACGAGGCTTGGGGAGAAGAAGACAAGCCAGGGGAACCGTACAGTACATTAAAAACTCATATACTTATAATTTCAATTATTAAATTTTTTAACCTCCCTCCCTTCGAAAATTAAAATGAATTTGTGACAACATTTAAAGACGCGCTACTACGACAGAGGAAAAAACTAATGAAACAAGTAAATAAAAACATTCTCTAACGAGAAAGTTGTTGGTATATAGGATTGACCAATGGTGGTGTAAAAAGCACGGAAACAAGAGTGACAGAAATTTGACTGGAAAATTGAAATAGGCCTATATTTAGCCCATTACTCAGGCATGTACTGTTACAACGTTAGTGTGCTAAATATAGGCCTATTTCAATTTTCCAGTCAAATTTCTGTCACTCTTGTTTCCGTGCTTTTTACACCACCATTGGTCAATCCTATATACCAACAACTTTCTCGTTAGAGAATGTTTTTATTTACTTGTAAGTATAAAGTACACGAATAACAAGTCTTAATTAGCACCTTGCACCACACCATACAGTTTATCCCGCCCATGATTCAGGAATCTATACAGGGGACAGTAGAAGGAAAGATTGGGGTTCAGTGATCCACCCCAACAGTATGCCTGTTAGTTCAGTTGCATCAAGATCCTACCTGACCGATACTAGCAGACGCTACAGTGATAGGGGATATCTAGTCGTAGTATCTGAACTGGTATTAGGACGCGCAAGCGATGTTGGCTCATCTAGCTATAGTGTTCGGTTACAAAATGAAAAATGAAATCCCAACCATGTGTTCCAGTGTACACACATGTCAGTATATGTTCTATGAAAGCTTTCGATATGAGCCATCGTAATTGCTGCATGGCTAGCACTCATGTACTGATACGCATATAAAAATGCACTCACAGACAAGCTATGAGAGAAATGAAATGTGGTTATGTATGAATTGTAGGCACCAATTAAGCACAGCATTTGTCAAATAATATTTGATAATTGCGAGAATATACGAAATCCCTTATTTACATACTTTTAGTAAATTGGTGCCTACAAGTCCTACATCACCAATTAAAAGTATTATGACATTGCCGAGCTAAATTTGTGGTACACGTTCTGTCAATATACGTGGTGCATGGTTTGCAAAAGGCAGATTAAACATATCTTATAAAATCACGTGCATGCGCGTCACGTACATGTACTAAGACTGAGAACAAGAAGGCCGTGGAATGGTATAGGTTATGTTATGAACGTCTGAGACTGAGCACTGTAAAAATTCTTATGTTTATTTATCGCACAGGTAGAGGCAGTCCAACACTTCTTGTTCGGGATTGCAATAGATGAAGGTTTTAAGGGCCCTCAAGCAAATACCCTTGCTTGGGATGTCCTCTACCCTGAGGTAAAGGATGTCAAAATCATTTGAGATGACAAATAGGAATCTAGCTATTCTTTACATTGTAGCTAATGATCACGCTCCTGCAAAGGATGAACCACAGTCCAGAAACATCGTATGAACAATCAGCTATTCATTACATTAAACATCTGATGTCGTGAAAGAACTTCTATCTTGGTTTCATTATATAACTTCTGTCTTGAGTTTAAATTGCTTTCATTACATAAATTCTGTCTGGATGAACCACAGTCCAGAAACATCGTATGAGCAATCAGCTATTCATTACATTAAACATCTGATGTCGTGAAAGAACTTCTATCTTGGTTTCATTATATAACTTCTGTCTTGAGTTTAAATTGCTTTCATTATATAAATTCTGTCTGGATGAACCACAGTCCAGAAACATCGTACGAACAATCAGCTATTCATTACATTAAACATCTGATGTCGTGAAAGAACTTCTATCTTGGTTTCATTATGAGTTTAAATTGCATATAAATTCTGTCTTGTGTTTATAAATTAGCTATAAATCACATGATGTCGTGAAAGAACTTCTGTCTTGGTTTTAAATTGTTTTCATTATAATATTATCAATTGGAACTTCTGTCCTGTATTTAAATCGTTTTCATAACGGTTGCGATTTCGATGAGAATCGATTTCTCCTTTTACGTTCATTATCAATTAGAACTTCTGTCCTGTGCATGTCGATTTCGGTGAGAATCAATCTCTCTTTTTAATTATTCACGCTATAAACTGGGTCGTCAAAATCAAATCTCCATTCTATCAGGGAATTGAGTCCGCCTCCTCCCCCGGACTGTATTCCCTGGATGTACAATATTTTAGACGGACCGTATTCCCTAGGGAGTTGGGTCCGGGGGGGGACCGTATTCCCTAAGGGAATATGGTCCGCCGGACCGAAAATTGGGCCGGACCGTATACCCTATGACACCGGACGCTTGTCGCATGCATTAAATTCGCGGCATTAATTTTACAACGCACATGGTAGGGGATGCGGGACCATTGCACCATTTCCGCGCTGGGTGACCATTATGATAGTAATAAATACAAACACAAAACGTGACCACATGCAGCATGGCATAAACAAAATTGATGAATGCATGGCAGAGTAAAATTGGCATGCACAATGCGTCCGGGCCTCGATTGTGTTGCAACCACTAAAGCTACTTTTTGCTTCACAGCCACCTATAAAAACCTTTTTCATCATCACGTGACGTGAGAATTATTCGTGAGCAATAAGCCTAGCTCTAGAGCCTTTTGGCTATTCTTTTTTTTTAATTAATGTAATGCATGCAGTGATTATTGCGGCAGTTCCCGACCTAATTTATTTGTTTGATAGCGCGTTTCCGCACGTGATCAATTGCATCAGTTACTGACTATATCCCTTCACAATCTTGAAAGCTCCTCTTGTGGCAGTTGTTTAATCTGAAAATTGTGGGGAAGTGATTTTGACGTATAATATGTTGTAAGTTGTGACAGTTTTTTAGTTTCCTGTCGATCAGAAATCATGCTCACGTGACGAAAAGGCCTTTTGACTGTTACAGGAAAAGCAGGTTTCCTGATCACAGTTCTCAATTCCTTATTCACCTGACACTTGCACTCTTGAGGTGGCTAGCTAAGCCATAAAAGCCCTAATAGAGGGCATGTACATGTAATAGACATTAGGCAGCCATTTAAGTCTTGTGTATACGTTCCATTATCAACGCAATGTGTACATGTATGTACGTATGTAACCCAGTTTCCGATTCTGACTGGTGGCCTCCTTTCATGTGTTGATCAGCACAGCCCTTCCTGTTCAGGTGCATTCTGAGAGCCTTTCAACTTCCTCGGTGCTTATCACCCTCTCTGATATTCCCCCTCTGCATGTGGTGTCACCTGCTTCTAGTGTCAGATCCTCCCTCTAGAACCTGTTGAGTCACTCATGTCACCACTCCCATCTTGGACGTACACACACTACTTTATCCTATTTCATTTCTTGTGCATTGTGTTCCTCATGGGGATGACCAGACTCATCTATGATTCAGGTATTTGGTGAGGTATGGCATTAGGCAATGAATATGTACAGCCTGCTGCATATGCGCGCGATGGAAGACTCCGTTTAATCTGATAAACACCTTTGTCATACACCTTCATTGCAGTCACCTGTGTCATACACCTTCACTGCAGTCACCTGCGTCCACTGTGGTGAGTGGTGAGTGATGTTGTTGCTCAGAATAGACAGCAGGCCTGACTGCTGTGGCATGTGTGCTGGGTATGTGTGTGCACATGTGTGGTACACAGATGAACATGTCCCTTATTCGGTTATGTCGATCAGCTTACGACGCTTTTAAAATTACGCTGCCACGCTTGCCAACTATATAGGTTCAACCATAATGACGGCTGATTTCAGTGACCTTTCTTTGATACTCTCGTGGACCAACGCACTTCTGTCGACCCGGACCATAATGTATAATTGGCGATTAGTCACAAGACAGCGCAGTAGGATAACTGTGTCATTGAGTTCTAGCTACTAAAGGCCTGGCTATAAAAAATAACAATAAGTACAATGAGCGAAGTGTTGTGTTCGCGCACGAGCCTCGTGTACCAGTAATCGTGGAGTGCACAATCTTGCAGTTCCACTGTCCCAAATTGATATAGACTATAATTTGAAAGCCAGACAGCTGTCGACTTGCACAGTGTGACGTAAGTATGATAATAAATTAGTTTTACAAAAGTGTTCGCGTAGAGGCGGTCAAAATTATACCGCCTGTAATAGTACTTCTGCACTTATATTCTGTCCTGTAAACTTGAACTTTTAGTCTGAGTGATAAAAAAAAAAAATGGAACAAACATAACTATTGCATGTTCCCTGTACAAAAGTATAGAAATAACACACATTTCAGGGGAAACCAAGATATAAAAAAGATGTGTCATTATTACTACTACATGTATAATAATCCATCCTGTAGATCTTTCCGTACAGGAACTGTTGGTGTTTGTTGACATTTTCCCCATAGACTTCCGGTTCAATTAATTTATAACGCGTGACGTGGGTATTCAATAGTCTCCCAGATTCCCAACAACACCACTTTCCACGTAGCGGTGATGTAATCCACCCGCAGCTGTTAGGAATCTGGGGAGGGGTACGAGACTAGGTATTCAAGTAGTCGGGAATTGCTGGACATATATACGGGTCCTTTCCAACATGCACGATGCTTCCTAGAGTGCCCCTGCATGGGGTACAGCTGGAAAATACAACCACACACTATTTCCCCCTTGTATGGTTTCCCTTTACCTTACTGTCATAGGTTTTCGACACATGCAATCGATGGTCTGTTGGCCTGGTATACTTCGAACCCCACACTAATGAGAAGGGAGTGTGTTGACACTGGTTCGATATGCCATGGCAGCTTGAGGTCCAAGTCTCTTCCTGCATCAATAGTAGCCATCTTCAGCATCAACACCGAGTAAGGTTTGATTAAACATCTCATGGCAGCATGGTAGTATAGGGCGTAGTCCGGTGCGGGAGTCTTCACATTCCCTAGCAACCTGCTAATCGACTAGAAGATCCTACCCTGGCGTGTGTGTAAGCAGGCAGTTGCCCTCATCACTCATTAACAAACTCGGTGTCATAGCGGATTTAGTCCCCCCCCCCCCCCCCTTAAAATTGTCGCCCCGGACAGAATCTGCTAGCAGAACATGTCCCCCCGGATAAAATCCGTTAGCAAATTTTGTCCGGGGGACACGTTCTGCTAGCGGATTCTGTCCGGGGGGGGAGAACTATTTGATAGCCTTGCTAGCCGATCTTGTCCAATGTCCCCTCTCCGCAGAATATGTCTCTTCCCCCCCCCCCCCCCCCCCCCCCCCCCCCCCCAGTAGGCAGCCTGTTTTGGTCCGACGGACTATAACAGGCTCTGCCTAATTTGGTCCTAGAGCGGGCTGTCTACATTATATTGATCTTATACGCTACTCATATTGATCCTAGGCAAGCTGCCTATACTAAAATTACTATAGAATGGAATTATGAAGTTGCGGAATACAATACTGAATAGCTCAGTGAGTAGAATAAGTAAAGTCTTGAAAATGTAATTATTGTTCACATTCATACCCCTAAGCCACGTGCAGTTCAATCTTTGTGATGAGAAGGATTAAATCAACTCGTGTACGACTAATGAGTACTAAAACCAGCAACCGATAGTAACAAAAGTAACGAAACAATAAACATGAGCGCAAAAAAAGACAGAGCCATCTTGTTTTCTTCTGCTGCCTAGTCATGTTAGAGAGTGCCACTGCACACATCACCATGCATGGAAGCGTTCGTTGCAGAGGCTGCAGCAAATCATAGTGATGTCTGGTAGTTGTGGCATCTTCACGACTATACAAATGTAACAGAAGATGCGAAAGATGAGCAAACAATAATGGTACATGCATGCAAATTTGCACACACTGTAACTGTTTTAAAATGCATAATTACATTAAAAATCATGCATCATATGCATTGCGCAATGGTGCCACCAAACCTTCTATACAAATCATCTTGCTCTTGTGGGAGAGACCTGAATGAAATTAAATTTGACCCACAAACCGTACATGTCCGGCATCTACATCCCATTTTTGCACCAATGTGACAATGACTCCAAAAAGGCTTCCACAATAAGCATACAAAAACGTGCACTTATATATACATATACACAAGGTAGATTCACTGAAATACATGCATACATGATTAGCCGAGCTGTCTGGTGGGCGCATGCGTAATGTAAGGTCTAAGGTCATGTACATTACAATGGCATATATGGTCTGGCCGAAGTATTGGCACTCCCTAGCCTCGGTCCCTTGGATTACATCACCACTGGGCCTGTTTCGCGTTTACTCTATCCTCAGCTGTGAACGCAGAGAGGATGAGGGGGGCGGGACTGGAGCGCTAACGGGGTATGGACTGCAACCCCAGGAGCTTTTGGAGAGTACTGTTTACAAAAAGCAGTGGTTGGTATACAATATTGAACATCGTTAGTGTACATTATTGCAATTAGCGACAGCGAATGAGAAAGTCAAGATAAATGTAATTACGCAATGGGTCTCCGTCGTTTATATACATCAAGCGAAGCAAATATAATACATGGCGTCGTTTTTACGAAAAGGGACCTAGCGCAGCATACATTATAAAATTTCCAGTACGCGCAATAGAAAAGTAACGCTGCGTTGCTAATTAAAAATTCAGCGCCGTACAACTCCATGACAGTACTCCGATTCTCAATGCGTAAGATACATGTAAGAAGCACTGTGTAGAGAACATTTCAGACTTCTGCAATATTTATTTTTAATTGATATCTTGAAAATAACATGCGTTAGGTCTCTTCGCGGAAACGATCCCATACAGAGGAGTTCGAATTATCGCCAGCAGTTTTAAATTATGCTAAAACAAAGCAAAAGAATAAATGCGGGGGAAGCAACCCCCAAAAAATGTACAAATCCTACGATCAGCTAGATTATTCCTGTTGTAGGCATAAGGATGTTACGAAATACTGTCATTATAATCCGGAAATGCTCCTTTCACTTAATCGTGGCAGTATATTATGTTAGAGGCTTGTTGGCTTAGTTGCTCAGGAACAGTCTGTCTTATCCACTGACAAGGATCAAGACAATCAACATTTGGCAAGCTTCGCTCCATATTCGTGATTCCCTGCATTAACTCCAGTGATAGTGCTGTAAGTGTGACTTCGACGGGATCAGTGCAGTTTATTCTGAAGTTGGTATTAACGAGTGTGTTTACCTGCCATGGCAGAAAGAAGGTAATTTAATCAAGCATTACGATAATTGTGTGATGTGAGAAAACTTTACATAGGAGCAGGTCTTAGTAGTGACGCCGTCAAGGACTGCAGAGTAGATGGACAGCTTTGTGTTATTGGCGAAGGCTTCATCATTGGTCTGCAGGTAACGGAGAAGGTACTTGTACTGGATCATTTTACCCATGATGCCAAGAGTATTGTTCCTTGACAAGAACACTTGCCTTTGCTGAAATTAAAAAATAACATGAAGACAGTAGTTAGAGTCGAAGTGCACAGGAAATAAGCTTTAGTAGACATGTATGGCGGGTTGGATGAATGGGATGTCATATTGGTGGAAGGGGGGGTGGGGGGGCAAAAGGAAAATGAGGCATAAAGTCTGTCACAGCTGTATTCATTCATTTTTAAAAATACTTCCCATGTGCGCATGAGTGATGCTGCGCACCAATGTGACGAATTCGTTAAATAATTCGCGACGGGAAAATACATGTAGGCAATATTATATACATATAGACAGGAAATTTTGGACAATCATTGTATTTTAATTTATGTTCAGTGTGGTAAAAATGAAAAATGCTATTGTTATTAAAACTGATTATTCATAAATTAAAATCATTGTAGTTAAAAAGTAGTACAAAATAAATAGGACTGGGACCGAGTCTACGCTGAACGTACCAAAACCTTCTTCATTGCTTGAAGTCCGTTTACAAACGTCCTCGTTTCTTCGATCCCTGGGCCCTCCTTGCATGTGGCTGACCTCGCCTTTCTGGATGCAAACTCCATTCCTAGCAATCCGCTGGCGAAGAAAATGTTGGCGCCAAGGAAAAGAGCGCTGCTGATGCTAATTGGACTCATCGTTCACGTAGCCAGTCAAATATATATGTATGGTATGTTGCTAGCGGAATGGTTCAATGATCATAATGCACATGTGGAAAGCTTTTTATATAAATGCTTTTCAATTAACAGGTATAGGCTATCGGAAGCGGAAGTTAAAAAGTGCGTTTGTTGCCTCCAAATCCCATACCTCCTTCCACCACCCCACGTGTCTTCCGAGTGCCATAGTGTATAATTTCGGTTGTTGACGAATAGACCTGGAACTACATGCAAGCCGGCCGGATAACACGTAAGCAAACAAGCAAACAATTGTGATTATTATTCAAACAAAACAAAAAAAAAACTCGGAAATGCACTGTGATGCAGTTATGCATGCACGTGATGCATTTATGCTGCATTGCATATGGCTTAGTTCACCAACTATGCGTACACATCCACAATCGGAGGGATGAAATTTTTAAAGTTCAATGTAGTGTTAAAAGAAGTCTTAAAAGAAGATAAACAACTGTTATTAAAGCACTGAAACCAGAGTGGAACTAATCAGATTTTTACATGGTGCGACGCACACGAAATCGCCCATATGAAATAGAGCATCACCAATCGCTAAATGTATTCTGATGCCACCCGTGGCAATGCCGCATTATAGTGTTAGGGAAACGAATTCTATCGTTCATACTATACCTGTACATGCCCGTACATACTATACCTGTACATGCCCGTACATACTATACCTGTACATGCCCGTACATACTATACCTGTACATGCCCGTACATACTATACCTGTACATGCCCGTACATACTATACCTGTACATGCCCGTACATACTATACCTGTACATGCCCGTACATACTATACCTGTACATGCCCGTACATACTATACCTGTACATGCCCGTACATACTATACCTGTACATGCCCGTACATACTATACCTGTACATGCCCGTACATACTATACCTGTACATGCCCGTACATGCTATACCTGTACATGCCCGTACATACTATTCCTGTACATGCCCGTACATACTATACCTGTACATGCCCGTACATACTATACCTGTACATGCCCGTTTGTCCATCTATGCATGTGCATTTCCCTAATCAGTAACGTATACGATGTCAATTCAATTGCATGCAAAACGTAAATACAGCTGTCAAGCACCAAGGAACCGAATATATATGCGCGTATACGCAATCAATAAACATAAATATACGCGTCCCACTTCCGTGTCCATAGCTAGTGGTGTGGATGTACTAAATGCCCTGCATGTCGTTGAATTCACAGGAAATAAACCGGAAGTTTATTAAAATGCACGGTGCATGGTTGGATGTATGGGATGCCACGTGGGGTATAAGGACGGAAGATATGCATTGAGTCAGTCATGCCGCCGCCTGTGTTCATTCATATAAGTTATTTTGGTGAGATTCCGCCTGAGTGTACAGGATTGAACCAACAGTTCTGTTCAAGTAATGCATACTTTTAATATACATGCGCCGGCATGCAACTAATTTCTGCTAACTCTAGGCTGCTGTCGCTGTGTCGCGGCACGATAGGGTCTGCCGGTGTCATATAGCCATTACGGTCCGGGGCAATTTTTGATCCGGGGGACCGTATTCCCTAGGGAATATGTTCCACGCCCCCTCTCCCCGGACCCAACTCTCTAGAGAATACGGTCCGTCCAAGTATTTTGTATATCCAACGGTCCGGTGGAGGAGGTAAACTCAAATCCCTGATGATATTTGTAGAAGGAAGGTTGGAAATATGATAGCCACATGTAAAATCTTAGATATTTGCATTGCGATTTGGTGTAATATGAGGGTACATGCAGCATGGCTTTTGGCATTTGCGAACTAAGAAAGAGTAGGGACTGGTTTGAATTTCTCCCGGCTTCATGCATGTGTCATGTTTGTTTGTTTGTTTTGTTTTCTCTGTATGTCATCACAGTACTAGTTTAAATCATAGTGAATCAATTGCAGTTATCCAAAACAACACAACCATAAAAGGCTAGAGTGTATTCAGACCAATTCAATCCACATTAACAAAAGTATCACAGGAAGTTGGAATCAGGTCAAAAAAATGTTCTTAGAAACTGCAAAGAACATGAGGAGCCTCTAGCCGTGTCCATCCCAGGTACAGGTGAGGCTGTGATAGCATCCACAGAGGTGTCCATCCCTAGCCACCATTGGATGGAGAATTACAGTTCATTGGGTTCAAAGTTCAGGTCAAGACTAGGAGGTGTGACCAGTAGCCAGGATGCGAGGTGCTGACACAGAGAGCAGCCGAGCCTTGTCAGCAGGTGATGATGCTTCAACAATTAACAATGAGAACTGGTGGTCCTCTAGTTTCTTTGACAGTATACCCTTTGGTGGACAGGTGAGGCTGTGATAGCATCCACAGAGATTACTTCAAACGGGGAGACTATGCCTTTTATTTGTGTACCATAAAACAAATATCAGTCCTAACAAGATCTTTTTATCACCTTCGGAAGCAATTCATTACTTAAAACAAAAGCTTACATATAATTAAGTGGCCAGAAAGCAATAGGTGTAGATGTGGATCATAGTTCAACTTGATTGTGACCTATTTTACATCTTGCAGCACTCTTTCAGGCAGGAGCATGCCGAATAGTTCAAGAGAGCTGACACTGAATCACCAACATAGCTACACACATGGTACTTCCATCAGTGAGTCTCTACAAGGCTGAGAAGACATGAAGGTCAAGAACATAGAATTTTATTTTGTACATGTTTTTTATGGTGCTATTATTACTTCAAATGATCAGTAAAAATAATTTGTATACACATGCACACACATATACATAAAACACACACATAATACATACATGTACACATATCATATACACATATGCATGTACATGTACAGACATACATAAAACACACACATACATACAAGTAAACATATACGTATACACAGATGGACACACAAGATGTGCGTACACCCCAGTGCCCCACCTGGGTTTGCATGTCTGGTTACATGAATGTCACTGAATTGCATGTATGTAAATGTACAACATGGTATTCAAAGTGATTCTTTGTAATAAACACAACACTGACATGTACTTGGCATTCATAGAGTTAAAATGGTTGTTGCTCTTGCATGGTTGCTCTGCTGAGTACCGATTTGGTGGGCAGAGATCTCTCTTGGAGTCTAGAGTCCTTCATAGTAAACAAAGTGCATCTCTGTACGTGAATTTAGTTTAGGAATTGATTATGCACGGTTTTCATCGTGCAGTTGCTGAGCAATGCAATACAGGAACCATTTTACCTCTGCATAGGGCTGCCATCTATTCAAGCTCAGATTCATTTTTCAAGTTGTTTGTGCATTTTTAGATGACCTTTGATACTTGTGGAAAAGGGACGCTCTGTAAAGATCATCAAGGCAGGTGTCTGGTACTCCGACCTCTTTCTCAAGATTCCTGACTGAGTCACTTTTAAGAGTTTAGGTACTCTTAATCTTTACAAAATGGAATATGGCTATTGGTTAACGGGCACGATGGTTGTTTGAATACTTGATGGTAAAGAAAAGGGATCTTACGAAACTGAATTATGCAATTATATTATAGACCTATACATCTAGAAATAACGTAGCTATAGCTATATATAGAACAAGTAAATAAAAACATTCTCTAACGAGAAAGTTGGTGGGCATATAGGATTGACAATGTTGGTGTAAAAAGCACGGAAACAAGTGTGACAGAAATGTTACTGGAAAATTGAAATAGGCCTATATTTAGCTCAGTCACATTTAGGCAGCGCACGCCTGAGAAAATGGGCTAAATATAGGCCTATTTCAATTTTTCAGTAACATTTCTGTCACACTTGTTTCCGTGCTTTTTACACCAACATTGTCAATCCTATATGCCCACCAACTTTCTCGTTAGAGAATGTTTTTATTTACTTGTTTCATAAGTTTTTTTTCTCCGTGTCAAAGAACTTATAAACGCTTTGTTTTTACAATACGACTTTAATAATGAAAAGTAATAAATTAACTAACACATAAATTAAAAATGGTACGTATAATTGTTTGTAATATAATTAATTATTTTGCCGCCTCCTCGGCCTCTTCTCCCTCCTCTTCCTCTTCTTCCCCCCCCCCCCCCCCCCCCCCCCCCCCCCCCCCCCCCCCCCCCCCCCCCCCCCCCCCCCCCCCCCCCCCGCCTTGGGTATGGCCATGCGGGTGGCGGGGGCAGGAAAAAAGGCGGGGGCAGCATTGGGGGGAGCAGTGGCGGGGGCAGAACTGGTACTGGCGGTGGGAGGGGCGCTGCTGGTGGTGGTGGGACTAGCTCGGGGGGGGAGGGGGGGGGGGGGGCAGCGCTGCTGCTGGCCATGGTGGTGGGACTAGCGCTGGTGGGGGCAGCGGTGGGGCTAGCGTTGGCGGGGGCAGCGCTGCTGCTGGTGGTGGGGCTAGCGCTGGCGGGGGCAGCGCTGCTGCTGGTGGTGGGGCTAGCGCTGGCGGGGGCAGCGCTGCTGCTGGTGGTGGGGCTAGCGTTGGCGGGGGCAGCGCTGCTGCTGGTGGTGGGGCTAGCGCTGGCGGGGGCAGCGCTGCTGCTGGTGGTGGGGCTAGCGTTGGCGGGGGCAGCGCTGCTGCTGGTGGTGGGGCTAGCGTTGGCGGGGGCAGCGCTGCTGCTGGTGGTGGGGCTAGCGCTGGCGGGGCAGCGCTGCTGCTGGTGGTGGGGCTAGCGCTGGCAGGGCAGCGCTGCTGCTGGTGGTGAGGCTAGCGCTGGCGGGGGCAGAAGTTGTGATCGAGGATGTATGTGCTTCCTCGACCTCCTCTCCTTCAGACTCATCAAAAAATTCTTTCCCGACTTCTTCAGCCATGCATCTACGTGACAGACAGAGTATTGAAACAACTTGTAAAAAATTTAGTATTTACCTTTGAATTTATTTCAAGAGAGAAATGTGCTGTTCTATGGGTCGTTGGTTTATACCGGCCGGTATACATGCACAGCCACGTTTTCTAGCTGTGCTATAATTCTATTGGTCTATTGGTCTAATTTCATGAATGATATAGCTCATGGAGCCCCAGTGTCTACCATACTCTATGCATAAGCAGCTGCAACTGGTTGCACCAATGATCTACAGATGCCCCAGTAACTATATACATAATGCAGTGGCATCTATAGATTGTCTATAGATAAGACCTAAGGCAATCTTAGCTAAACTTAACAAGCTCCATGCTGTTTTGTGTGAGTGTATGAATTATCAGAGAAGTAAGGCTCAGCCCCAGCAGTATGAAACCTATGCCCGACTAAAATATCACTCTCTTGCAACTTCTTTGCATTAACCTTAGGGATAGTTTTTAGCAGTGTTCTTTCTTCATCAGATAACTAATATACAATAATGTACAGACACAGATGCATGCACAAATACCTTTTGTACAAACATTGACCTTTACATGTACAAGGAAACTGGGAAGCCTTACTGTACATCTGATAATACGGTATGCAGGCATAGAAGAAATGTGTTAATGTGTGCATGACAGGGAAGCCATGAGCCACGTGCAAAGCAGCCCTTAGATTTTAAATGCTACATACAGCATGCTATAACATACCTTTGGGTGGTAGTGGTAGTTCCCTTCCAATACCGACTCCTTCTAGCTGCCTTAATGGTAGCTGAATTGCCCCTGTATATCCGCCTTTTAGCAGCACGGTTCTCCTCGAGGCCCTCTCGATATCGCTGCCTTTTAGCAGCACGGTTCTCCTCGACGCCCTCTTGATATCGCTGCCTTTTAGCAGCACGGTTCTCCTCGACGCCCTCTTGATATCGCTGCCTTTTAGCAGCCCGGTTCTCCTCGACGCCCTCTTGATATCGCTGCCTTTTAGCAGCACGGTTCTCCTCGACGCCCTCTTGATATCGCTGCCTTTTAGCAGCACTGTTCTCCTCGACGTCCTCTTGATATCGCTGCCTTTTAGCAGCACGCTTAGATACAGCATTTGCGTTGTTTGTGTCGCGTACAGAGGCCTTCTTCTTTTCAGGGTCGGCCTTGTAGCGCTCTCGGGCTTTAGCCTTGTTCTCTTGTGATAAAATATCTTCTCGTTTTTGGAGGTATTCCGCTCGTTGCTTACATCTCTTCTTTCGATTACGCGAAGGCATTTAAAAAAAAAACAACTTCACTAACAAAAGTAAGTAATGACTAAACTGCGATATGTAATAGGAACACCAAATAAATTTAGTGCAGGTTGGAGCATTTATATTGTATAACATTATTAAATACATCATTATTTAAAATTAATTCCTATATTATGCTTGCTACTTTTGGTAGATGTGATATGCATCTATATGACCTTAAGGGGCACCGTGCCGGTAAATTCTGAAGAGATTGGTACTATTGCCGTTCTTTAAAACCCTTCGTAGCTCGAGTTATACCTTCCTAAGGAAGACGACGACGACGACGACGACCAACAATTTTTTTGGGCATGGGCACGAGAAACAGGTTCTTTGTTTGTCTAGAAGCGCATAGTTTTATGAAATGAAACTAGCATCAAAACGTAGATCTTGATGTTGTCGTTCGATTGCTGCAAAGAGATAAGTGATCCGTTTCTCCGTTGTCCCTCCCGACGCGATTTAAAAATTTTAATGACATTCATCATTCCTCAATCAATCCTATATTGAACCTGCTGACGCAGGTTCAGATATGGTTTCTTGAACTTGCTAAATTTAGGTCAATATAATTCACATTATGCTCGCGCAGGCGGACGAAGCACGATGAATTCATCGAGTCGCTATTTCATTGCGGCAATAGACCCTTCCCTTTAAGAAGAACTCCGGACGTGACATCACTAATCAACGTACTTTTACGAATTGGGTTAAGTATACGTTAATGAGTGATGTCACGTCCGGAGTTCTTTAAAGGGAAGGGTCTATTGCGCATCAAATAATTACGTGCGCAATACGTTGCGTAAACAAAAGCGCCCTCCAGAAGCAGCCGCCAGATCAACATGTCTCAAGGTAATACTTTATGTTCCTTACTAGAGTACACAACGATTGCAGCGTTATTGTACTGCATAACACACCTAAAACGTGACCGGCCGCTGAATACACATGCATAGATATGGGATACAGTACAAAGACCACAACCGCTTAACAAATTAAGGATAAACAATGGTACATGCTGTATTAGTACTGCGGATTTTTGAATTCAAAATGGAAACCTTGTTTGCCGTTGTGTGAGACTTGCATATACCATCAGGGAATCATTTCGTGTTTTATTTGCAGCATAGCCGCTTTTCTGTAATATAAAAATAAAATAAAAACAGCATCAAAAACTCCATAACGATGGCGTAACTTTGACTCAGTTGAACACCATCCTACATTCACAAGCCACTAAGGATATGCTATGCTGCACTGAGGAACACCCACTTTGAAGACTAACGGACAAATATTCATTTCCTGATCGCAGCAGAACTACATGAAAATGAATATGCATATCATTATCTGGCAATAAGCCACCATAAATGTTATATATATCCATTGTGTTCCATGGTTTGTTAGGTCATGCAGAGGCACTTGTAATAATTGCCTTTCTTCTCCCTTTTTTTCCTCTCATTAATTGGTATCATTCCGCACACTCTCTTGTCATGCGCACTCTCCCCCAACCACACCTGCATGTAGGATACCTGCCGCTGCAGAATCCAGGACCCCAACAGGGACAATCCCAGCCAGCTTTACTCCCTCAGGGAGGGTTTGTCCCCCCATGGCCACCACAGGGAGGATACATACCACCAGATTACACTCCTTCTAAAGATGGTGGTGCTGTCTCACCACAGCAAGGCTATTACCCTCAACAGGGGTTTGTGCCACCTCCCCAGTACACAGCAGGGGCTCAGCAGCAGGTGAACAAAACATATTGAAATAAATAATACTTTATATTGAATTGACTGATAACAAGCAAAATGTATGTACAATCATAAATTATGACAATAATGTATTAGTCATTGTTATTCATATAATCTATGTACAAAATCTAATCGTTCATTGGAGATCCATCCCACGGTGCTTATAATATTGTTTTCTTTTTATACCATCGTTACTGGAGAATTTTTCAGTGCTATATGTATAACATCAGTATGTAATTCCTGTAAGAAGTCCAAGGTTCTCTAATCATACGCATGTACTGCACATTTTGCGAGGTACCATACCAATTTGTATATTAATTTTGAACCAGCCAAGCAAAGTTAAATCATGTCGATCAAATTGTTATTGAACTAGTACTTCTCTCCCTTTCCAGTTCACAATGAATGTTGTTGTTGTCCAGCCGGCAGCCGTTACCAGCAAGACAGTGACCCGTCCAGTTGGAGATCACTATCTCACTCTCTCTATCATAATGACTGTTCTGTGCTGCATCTGTGGAGGATGGTGGACACTGCTATTTACCCTTCCAGCCATTTGTTTGGCCAGTTCTGTAAGTGCTTCAAGGAATAGTCTTCTCATAATCAAAATCACTTCCAGCTCAATGTCAACCCCACTGTTCTGGCTGAATATAACTTAATAAAAGATGTCAGTATTATTTAAAAATTAAAATTAAAAAAACTGCATGACTAAGACAAACACGGAATGAAATTCATGCTTCAAAAGGTAGTTGTCTGTAATGCAATTAAAAATTATATGACTTAAGTTCATTTATTAATTCTTTTTAACAGGCAAGGACAGATGATGCAATTGGAAATCATGCTGCCGCCAGAAAGAAGGGCAACGCCGCACTGGGACTCAACATTGGAGCTTTTCTGCTCTACATCATGATTATTGTCATCATCATTGCAAATGCTTTCACGAAAGCTGTTTCAGCAGCAAATTCCATCTATGTCACCCCCACCCCCACCCCCACCCCCACCCCCACCACCTCCTCTCACTCTTACTACTGCTTATCTTGCTACAGCTCCTATTTGTACTCTTACTACTACTACTGCTACTACAGTTATGGTATAGGAACACCAAATTACTACAGTTATTACGCATACTCCATCTATTCCTACACTTGCTCATGATGAGGTCAATAGTGCTGCATACATGCATATAAATGCTGTAATACACTGCGCATATGTAGATATTGCTGTATTGGCTTTGTACCTGTACTAGACGGTATATGGAACTTGATACATTTACAGTGTGAAGATTTTTGGGAACTGAGACTACTCTTTCAGATTTGCAGAGCGCTCTTTTGTTTCCGCAATGGCTGCGTCGATGATTGCTTCGCGCTCTGCAAGAGGTCATTGATATAACTACTGTACATAACGCAAATGCTGGTACATGCACGCACCTTTCGAATCCATTCCTTGCACCGCTACTATCAGTACAGTATTGGCATTCTCAAACCATTGAAATTAACATAGCTACCCATGAGGAGTTGCATTAGAAGATTCGGTTCTGGATGGAAAAGATTCGCCTTATATCAGGAAGCGGCCATGAGGTGAAAAACTTCCCATGCATGCTTGAGGCAGCGGTTCAAAGAGAAATTTTTGTTTCATTCGCTGAGTATCAAGTAGAATCTTGGCATCCCAAATTTTCAAGTAGCTACCGATGGGGACTATATCATAAGATTCGATTGCGGATGTAAAACTCATATGCAGAAATCAGCGATCACCAGGAAAGTGATGGTGTTCAAAAAGACATCCTATAGCATGCATTCCATTGCTAGTACATAGGAGTAGTGTGGTTTGAATTTGTGTTGAATTTATAAGTACTAATGGTTCGGATGTATTCAAAACAAAGTTAGACTTACACCTATTTAAATGTATGAAAAATGGTTACTCTTGAATTTTATTAACTAACCGCAAGTTATAAAACATTTGCCACCTCATTTTTACGTGTAGAAAGGTTGTAAGGTGCAAACTGTGCAAATATATATATACCATTACATTGACGATTTCAGTTCGGGAAAGCTTCCCATTAACATGTACACAAAATCAATGTTTTCTGACCTAATTACTGTATTCCACTGTTTTTATTAATTGAATCTTAACGAAAAATTGAGTTGCCACCCTTTATTATGATTTGCAGCACATTGGTACATGTTTTCATGCCATTGTTTTTTCTATTACATAGATTTTTCTAGTTCGGGGAGCCTTTGAACAATGTTCGGTTACTGGCGCCGCCATCTTGCCATTATTGAATAAATGGTCGTCATAACAGAAACACGGCCGGCTACATGTATGTACCTATACATGTAGCTTTACTAAATAATTATAGTTAGGTTTATTAACTCACAAAATGTTCACAAACTATTACTGGCCACATCCCCGCTTGGCAGGGGCGGATCCATGCAGTATTTTGGCAAGGAGCCGGGGTTCGCGAAGCCCTGGTTGAGTACGAAAACGGGGGGGGGGGGGGGGGGGGGGGGGGGGGGGGGGGTTTCGAAATACAAGAACTGAGACGCGATTCGCTGAAGTGGCGCTCCGATTCTAATTTGATGCTTCATAACCGTTCCAACCCCACGGGTCCGCTACAGCAACTTGGGTAACATGTCACTTATGCGGGCAGTCTGCATTTGAGAACAGCTAATTATAAACGGCTTTCTATCTGAAATTTGTGACCACGCCAGCTGGCGTGTAAGGTGGGAGATAATATAGTAAGGTCATCGTCAGTGCTGCCGCGATATGGTCTTTAGCCGATATCGCCTATATCGCGATATGAGTAAAATATTTTTAAGTATATTCATCGAGCAATTATTTATCAATAACCCCACAATTTTCATGCAAGTTGAGGTTGCGTTGTTGGGGTGGCGACACAAGAACAAACACATAAAATGCTATAGGGCGCGGGAGGGAGGAGGCAGGCCCGGGGGAGAGGGGGGGGGTGGGGGGGGGGGGGGAAGAGACGCTGTACATTGGTACATATACCGGTATACATGTACATGAATAGAGTGTTGCCAAAATAGTATAAGGAAGTATCTACCTTTAGAAAGGGCTTGCTCCACGGCATGAGTTATATACCCGAAATAAAATCATGCATAAAGTCACTTACGCCGGCCGGATAAATACATTTTTTGTAGCATAATATCACATGCAGGAAAAGAATTTAAGAGAAGATTAAATTACTGCGTGATTGAACATTAATGATATGCTTTCCGATCACATAATGATTCCAAAATGATTTTATGGTCGTGTTGTAAGTTTGCCACTATACAAGTAGCCCGAAAAAAGACTCGGGGGATATTATCTCCATAACCGTGAACTCTTCCGTGACAATATTTCAGGAAATAATACATGGACATATATAATATATGTGAAAAAGAGGTACTTAATAAAAGCGTTCGCGGTAAACGTTCAAATACTTACACGGGCGGCTGATTTTTATGTCGATGGGGGTGGATAATTTGCAGTATATATGTACATGTACGCAGCACCGCAGCGGAATTCGAATGTATGTGTGCGGCCCAACACTAGTTGCAGCTGCTGAATGACTTTTCGTTTTTCTCCTTCTATTCTTCCGTCTATCTCCGTATATCCCATGCACGTTTGTATCGCGATATGACTAAAAAATATCGCGATATATCGGCGGCAGCCCTGGTCTTCGTTGATTAATTAATTCATGTTGCAGACATGCAAATTGTCTGTTCAGAGCATATATACGAGGGACTAGGTTTATATGGCTGCGGATCAGTCAGTTCGGTGTTGCATCTTTAATTTCCCCCGCTTTTTTATTTGCAAGATCTATAGAACGTTTTGAAGCTGATCCGATTCGATTATTACTTAATGTCCTATTAATAATAACGTATTACCTTGCGTGATCGCTCTGCATGCAATACATACTCGCAGATCACCTTTGCACGAACATTACAGTGTCACTTTTAACCTGGAGTCATCAATCCATTCAACCATAAATCAACTGAACATTTATCCCAGTGAATTGTGAACTAAGCTTATATAGTGGTAGTAAACAGATGCCAATACCTGACCTTTGTTATTGTCATAACCAGTAGTTGCAAGGAAACAATGCCTGCATACTATCAGCTGCACTCTGCATTGTATCCATATACCATATGCATGCAACAATTTGCATGCATATATTGAATGCGTGCACCAATTTAGGTGCACACGCACAGATAGTAAAAGTATGCAGGCCTGACTGATGATGTATAACAGCGAATGCGCATCCATGCATCAGTGCAATTGGTAGACCTGCATGGGCAACAAGTATCGCCATGCACGAATAATGCTCGTAACTAGTGAAATGAACAAGAAAAGCGTGGAAATTGTAACTGAGCGTTGTCCGAGGTTACCAGGCAATAGAGTCTATATTAAAATCGCCGAGCTTTTTCATGTATACTGATAGAATTTACGTATAAGCGTTGAAACATACAACCACTTTGAAAGTAATGCCGCGAGTGCTACTGACAAAGAGACTGACATGAGGCATATCCCATGCACTGGGTTCGAGCAAGGATTGTAATAGTTAATAATTTTGGTTAGAGCTACTAGCTGGTTCAAGTAGACAATGATAAATTAAAAGAACAGATTACTGCCATGAGGTATAACAGATATATTGTGTGCACACATTCATTTCTGAATGTTTGGTCAGTCCCTATTGCATGATTTATTAATTTATCAACTAACTGACTTTTCAATCCATGCGCATATGCGTGGGCGTACCGCAGTAGCCACACCCTCGCGCAGAAGCTTTGGCACGGCTGTATTATAGACTTTCGTTATTTTACTATTTAATTATACCAGATTTAAATCAATGTTACATGTGCACGTGAGCCAAAGTTTCGTCATGAATTATTAAAAAGGTATTTAAATATCTTGCGTCATCTTTTAAATACATTTATGAATATAATTATATATTTAACATAATACACCGAAAAATAACCTGCTAATGTCAAGCTGCAAAATCAACCAGGTTGAAAGATCTTGTGATGATTGCTCTGGCAATTGATCTAGTCAGAGCCAGGTTCAGTCGGCTGTACAGCTCGAAAATCATCTTTGACTTGCTGCTTGAATTGAAATTTATACAGTTTCTAAAAAAAAATTGGGTGTTGTAGGTGGGTGTATTGTTGACTAGCTTTGAAAAACATTCACATGCTTCCTGTTAGAGCTTAGTATTTTAATACTAGTCACTTGCGTGTTTCAAAAGTATTATTCTCATGCAATGGAAGCAATCTGCTTATATGCCTGTTTGTCACTAAAGAGAATGTCACTTTGTCATGGAAGGATGAGCCAACAACTTCACTCACAAAATATAGCTGTTAAAAACCCATGTTTGGTACTTTTGTTACTTTCTACTGTGTGGTTGTCCAATCCAAAATACTCACCCAGTGAGGTTACCCTACCCACCACCTAAATACTGATGCAACACTGGAAAATACCTTGCAACCTAGGCTACCAAATATGATGTACCCATCACATTCTCGCATCAACAGGGCAATACATTTTAAATTCACACCAAAAGCTATTACAACACACACATCACACATAGCTAGCTGCCTCTCTTCCAGCAGTTGTTTGAACAAATACAATATTAATCCTCCAGGGATACTCAAGGCTTTTGAACCAACACACACATCACATACCAACAACCTAAATACGCGTAATACTTTGCCATGGTTTGAATGTAATTGATCGTAATCCCATTTTTGACTTAAATGTACACTCTTACTAGTGTCTGATGCAGTGCCTTAAAAAAACAAACCCTACATGCATGCATGCATGCAGCTACGCAAATTCACATGCCATATTAATCTTCTCAAACACCTACCACATTGTCACACCCCACCTGAATATCTAAATAAGTTCTGAATAACCATAAAATCACATCCTTACACACACACAAACCAAACACAAACACATACACACAAAAACACACACACAAACACACATGCACACATCACACACAACACACACAAATGCACACACAAACACCTACACACACAAACACATACACATACAAACACACACTCACAAACACACACAAACAAAAACACACACAAACAAAAATGCACACAGCATGCATGCATGCAGCTACGCAAATTCACATGCCATATTAATCTTCTCAAACACCTACCACATTGTCACACCCCACCTGAATATCTAAATAAGTTCTGAATAACCATAAAATCACATCCTTACACACACACAAACCAAACACAAACACATACACACAAAAACACACACACAAACACACATGCACCCACACATCACACACAGCACACACAACAAACACCTACACAAACAAACACATACACATACAAACACACTCACAAACACACACAAACAAAAACATACACAAACAAAAATGCACACAAACACACATGCACCCACACATCACACACAACACACACAAATGCATACACATGCACATACACATATGTAAATGTATGCTCCACAAATTTGGGCACCACCCTCAGAACTGTGCTACTGCATAATGTAATTAGGGTACTCCCTCAGGAACAAGCTTACAGTAAGATAGGCATTCTTTCCATTCGAAAAGTACAGCCTCACAATGGCAACTCTTTGTTCAATTGACAGTCTTGGTACTCATGGCATTCTCAAGCATAGTGGAAATGTATACCCCTTAATCTTTTTTTATACTTTTTAGGTACATTTTGATTGGATAACAATCCCTGCATTTGTATTGGACAACTATCCCTGCTTTCCTTGGTTAACTACTTCTATCCATGCATTTTCATTGGTTGGGAGACAAAAATCCATTCTAAAAGTGATCCTTAATCGCAATCAACATACCAACCCTTCCTTCTACATGTACTCTTCTCCAAGGACAAATATGCTCATGAATTATTTGACTCAATACATAGTACAACAATGCCTTAATTATGGTTCAGACAGTCTACTGAGAATGTCTAGTCACCCTTAGTGAATGCTACAATCCAACTGGCTTTCTCAAACAACCCATACAAACCCATCTTACACAGCAGTAAGGCAATACCTCCTTAGCCCCAATCTTCATATGTAGGTAATATCAAATGCTTTTTACACTTTCCTGCCAGGACCTACATGTACACTGTGTGCTCTTTGAGGTGTTTGATCAAATGGCATTGCTTTATAACTTATCACCAATTGCATCTCACACAAGAAAGGTGTAACCTTCAGATTTATGCAGCTGTAGTCAATTTTATAATCTTCCTGTGAAAGATTACTGCCTGTTTTACCCACTATAGGTATCAAAAAGACTAATACACACATTCCAGTCATTTGTATACAAATGCTAACCATCTAGCGAATCTATATCCCACACCAATCTCATCACAAAGGAAATGCCAAAAAAACCCAACAGGAATCCTATTTGTACACACTTTCAGGGAGATCCTGTACACACACGTACAGCCTCGGGGGTCTGGGAAGAGTGTACATTTAAGTCAGAAATGGGATTATAATCAATTACATTCAAACTATGGCAAAGTATTACATTTAGGTTGTTGGTATGTGATGTGTGTGTTGGCTCAAAAGCCTTGAGTTTTTGGAGTATCCATTGTTTGTATGTTTGTGTGTGTTTGTATGTGTGTATGTTTGTATGTGTGTGTTAATGTGTGATTTATTTGTGTGTGTGTTTATGTGTGTATGTGTATGTGCATGCATGTGTATGCATTTGTGTGTGTTGTGTGTGATGTGTGGGTGCATGTGTGTTTGTGTGCATTTTTGTTTGTGTGTGTTTTTGTTTGTGTGTGTTTGTGAGTGTGTTTGTATGTGTATGTGTTTGTTTGTGTAGGTGTTTGTTGTGTGTGCTGTGTGTGATGTGTGGGTGCATGTGTGTTTGTGTGTGTGTTTTTGTGTGTATGTGTTTGTGTTTGGTTTGTGTGTGTGTAAGGATGTGATTTTATGGTTATTCAGAACTTATTTAGATATTCAGGTGGGGTGTGACAATGTGGTAGGTGTTTGAGAAGATTAATATGGCATGTGAATTTGCGTAGCTGCATGCATGCATGCATGTAGGGTTTGTTCTTTTAAGGCACTGCATCAGACACTAATAAGAGTGTACATATAAGTCAGAAATGGGATTATGATCAATTACATTCAAACCATGGCAAAGTATTACGCATATTTAGGCTGTTGGTATGTGATGTGTGTGTTGGTTCAAAAGCCTTGAGTATCCCTGGAGGATTAATATTGTATTTGTTCAAACAACTGCTGGAAGAGAGGCAGCTAGCTATGTGTGATGTGTGTGTTGTAATAGCTTTTGGTGTGAATTTAAAATGTATTGCCCTGTTGATGCGAGAATGTGATGGGTAAAACATATTTGGTAGCCTGAAGGTTGCAAGGTATTTTCCAGTGTTGCATCAGTATTTAGGTGGTGGGTAGGGTAACCTCACTGGGTGAGTATTTTGGATTGGACAACCACACAGTAAAAAGTAACAAAAGTACCAAACATGGGTTTTAACAGCTATATTTTGTGAGTGAAGTTGTTGGCTCATCCTTCCATGACAAAGTGACATTCTCTTTAGTGACAAACAGGCATACAAGCAGATTGCTTCCATTGCATGAGAATAATACTTTTGAAACACGCAAGTGACTAGTATTAAAATACTAAGCTCTAACAGGAAGCATGTGAATGTTTTTCAAAGCTAGTCAACAATACACCCACCTACAACACCAAATTTTTTTAAAAAAACTATACATTTGCATGAAACAACCAAATAAGAATTCACTGACACTTGAAGATCATCTCAACATTACATTTCAATCTGAGAATTAGGTGGTATTATTTTTACAAGTCATGCCCAGTTGCATGCGCTAAAGAGGCATCCTTATGTCGGTGAAACTGCTCACTCTCTTACTTAATGAACAACGTTGGATTAGACTTAGCACACACCACAAATTTTAACACAAGTCACCATGACACACAAATACACATACATACCAGTTGAGAGCCATATCTATGACATTGAATACTGTTGAAAAGAATGCTCAAACAGTTCAGCACTTTTTTTCACACACACATCAGTAACTAAACAGCACACTAAGAAGCCTTACAATATTAGTAGGAGCTATAGGCAGTATACACGCGGGTTCTCTAGTATTACGGGCATATACGAGGTTAGCTATTAATGTAGAGCTAGCTGGAAGGATCTATAGTTTGCTTGATGCATGGACTGCCACCATGTGTGCGTGTACCTGTACGTACACTGTATGCCAATAGGCACCCAGTCGTTCGTGCCTTTAACTCACCAACTATTTGCATCGAAGACATTCTCCAGTGTGGTTTTGTACTACGTAAGGCGAATCTCGATCTCGTCCACAACACGTAGCAAGAACCCTAATTGGTGCGCACCGCCTGTATGAATGACCTACGGTCGGGTGTATGTTTTCTTTTACGAAGAGGTAGTAATACGGCTAGTTCATTTCTAAAAGCGAGAGATAAGCAGCCGCAGGTACAGCTATTTACTAGTATCTATGATTTCACAAGGATAGCTATTGGGCTATTCGCTGAATAAACAATTAATCTGAATTAAGCAATTCGAGGGACGAATGTGGGGTGGGGCTCAGTGGCACGTGATAATACACACATGCACACACACACACACACACATATTATACACACCATCATCACCCACACACATTCACACTGTGTACACATACATGTGCACACACCTACACACATACACACACATACCACACTCACATGTACACAAACACATACACACACATACCACACACTCACCTGTACACAAACACATGCACAAACACAACATGCACACATGCAAACAGATACCAGTACATGCAAATACACACACAAACGCCCTCTTAGCTCTGTCCAGTAATATGAGTCCAGTTCATTTCTATTGTCCGTTCAGCTCGTTGTCCAGCTCATGTGCATGCAAGCTCTTTGAAAACTATAGTACCGTGAAGCCGGTCCAAAAACAACTAGGCATGTTTACTACATGTATCACACAGTTAGGCCTATAAATATGTAGGCAGGCTGGTTGTATGAGCTATTTCTATTTCTTAGTTTGGTGGTAGTCTGGTAAATCGCAAGCCATATATGCAGGCCCGGGCCCACATAGCCATGCCCATGGGGGGATCATACGCATGCAGGCCCGAAGTTGACTGCTGGTATCGCGGGCGTCCATTTCCCCGCTGAGGCCCGCTCTTTGTATCGAGCCCGAAAGTATTCATTTTGAAAAAGAAAATCGGCTTTATAACGGAGATAAGGATGCATGTCTTCTGCGTCTAGGTGCAACTCATTTCATTCGTCCAGGCATAAACAATTTTCCTACACGGTCATTAAGTAACATTGTCATTAATTATCTTTAAACTACATCTATACTGGTAGAAATGAACGTTTCTACATTCGTTATAAATATTATTAAACGCTTCACAGTGTGTTGGTTTGTTGTGCAAAATAATTGTTATGATATAGGCAATAACTAAACATCTGTTATCAAATCAGCCAAAAAGTTATTCAGACACGATTCATACACATGAGCTTATACTATTACATTCGCCTAACAGGTTCATAGTGGTTGGATATATTGACCAAACAAATAGCTTCTTTGGAATGCACTGCACATACAACACTGCTGTTTTCACAGGGATGTGGCAAAAACTGCAGCCACTTGTATGTATGTCCAGATTTACAAAACACCATAGGTGTCTGTAACATATTGGACCGTCACTGCAAATATTTCTACTTCTGTAGCCCAGACAGATGAACTGTGCATGTCTGTTCTTGCTAGATATTCATCCATTGTTTCGTGAGCATTAAGATATAGCATGATAAAATTCCAGCATTGTGTTGCATGTATGTTGTTATTATAGGTCTGAGTTCTTGATGTTCATCTTGGGAGCCAGTTATTACAAATATCAAAGCTCAGTTACCATCTCCTCGAATTCTTACTGTTGCGGTAGGCTGGTGGGAAATACTAGGTTGAAGAATGTGAGCAATATTCCTTCTTACAAATATCATGCCAAGCAATTGACATAGACTTTTTTTGCCACTCATCACATGCTGGCAAGTATGAGATAGTATTTGGACCATCTTTGGCAATTTCCTCTAGCATCTGGGTGTTTTGAAGTTTGATCCTCACTTTCCACAATTCTGTTAAAGCTAAATTAATCTTTGCAAGAGAACAAGCTTCGTTTAGCAGACACCCACTGGAACAATGAATCAAGCTGTGCTGAAGACATTAGATAGTATACGCTTCCCATAAATGTAGTGGCTTCAGAGTTACCCCACCACATGATGTACACCAAACATCAATTAACTCTACTGCTTTGACAATGCTGAATGCTCTGTCCACATAGGAGAATACACCTTCTTCTTAAATGTCTCAAATTTATCACGCTTACAATTACAAAGTCACCTCCAGATACTTCTTGCAGCTGTATTCCATCGAACCATGTTCTGTATTCTGTCCATAATGACACTGGGTGTCCTTGCTAAGTGTGAATTCTCCTTCCTTTAGCTTTAAATCTTGTAATAATCTTGTAATAAATCTTTGAATAAAGAATATATTATATTCTTTTAGTAAAGGATTTACTCATATATGAATCGTGTCTGAATAACTTTTTGGCTGATTTGATAACAGATGTTTAGTTATTGCCTATATCATAACAATTATTTTGCACAACAAATCAACACACTGTGAAGCGTTCAATTATATTTATAACGAATGTAGAAACGTTCATTTCTACCAGAATAGATGTAGTTTAAAGATAATTAATGACAATGTTACTTAATGACCGTGTTGGAAAATTGTTTATGCCTGGACGAATGAAATGAGTTGTACCTAGATGCTGAAGACATGCATCCTTATCTCAGTTAAAAAGCCGATTTTCTTTTTCAAAATGACAGCCACAAACCTACATATACAATTGGGACATAAAATATAGCTATACTCACCGGGTCTATAACCGCGACAACTTACGTCTAGCATAGATGGTTAACTTTAGGCAGCCGTAGAGCGGTACTGCCTACCTAATTATAAATTGCGTGTTTGTATGCCGTATCACAGTGCAGCTCCATATGGTACATATATACTTGCAAAAAAACCGATTATCTACGTCACGGCACTGTATTCGACATCATACATAGCTAACGGCCCTTTCTCACTACCCGGTACACTTTTGGCAAGGCCAGTACACTTTTCGCAACCAATGGGCGGTACAATTTTGGTTGCGAAAATTGTACCGCCCTATATAATTTTCGCCCGGTACAATTTTTGCGTGACAGACCACAACTTACAGATCTGATCTCTATACATCTACAGACTGTCATCATTTTTACATGACCTGATAACATCCCAAAAGGTACACCTGCAAACCAATGGTCATGCATGATATCAAATGTGCACTGAATCCAGATACTTCATATACAATGCAGAAAGGTTTTGGACACTCCGTTCCTCAATACAGCCTACTTCATTTACTCTTCGTATCTTCTGAATTACTCTTACTTGCACTTTAGTCGATAGTTTTTGAAACGAGACGTGGTGAAATAAAAGAATGCAATTATATTAATAAATATAATAATAATTGCCTTTCAAGCTAAGAGGAATTTAGCATTGACAGAATGTGTCAATATTCGTTGGCTATATCAATAGGTATGCTTTGCGAAGCTTACTGATTGTCTTGATAGTGGTGTCTCTAGTTTGATACCAATGCATTACAAGTTCAATTAATGGTATCCAACTGTTCTTTAGTATCTCAATCATAATGGACAAAATCAACACTACAAACTTCTCTCAACTGAAAATCTTTATCCACCTCTAGATTCAAAGTAGTTGCCGGGCTAAAAAGAAATGTCAACCTCAGTTAATTATCTGCAATTTGAATCATGCAGCACAGTCGTTCTTCATCGTGGTACGCCACCATAATCATTTTATCAAAAACCCACCATCTGTCTTCTGCACCATGTATATATGTACTTCCCACTAATAAATAACTGAACATCTTTGACCGTGAAACTGCTTTTCGCGGATAGTCCTTTTCCATTTCTTGTCGGCTGCCTCCAAACTGTAGGACCTCTTCGTCAGGTAGCTGAAAACATCTTGATACTGCCGGGCGCCGGGCAGTAAACTTTTCTTTGCCATTCTTGTCGCTCATAATACAACCTCAATACAGCACGTGGAGCTATCATTTGCGTCATACATGTATGCTCTTCTTATTAGATGATGTGTACCAACTTCACAGAGGCAGGAGGTCATGTACAAACGGAGCTAGCTATACAGCCAAAAGAATAGTGGGGGGATCGCCTATCCTAAGGGGGGACACCGTATCCTACAGGACTATGCATGGGTCCGGCGGACGCGTACTTCGGGGGGACGCGTAGTCCTGTGACACCGGCCATCCAGCTCACCCCCCAATTTGAGTTGAAATTAACTGAATGATCAAGCATGCAGGCAATACGACTGACTTAACTTCGTCGTGTTTGGTGGCGCTACTAAGACTGACACATACAATTGCAAGTGGTGAAAATAAAAATTAAATAACAAAAGTGTATAAGGCGACTAGCGACCTAGCAAGACACTACGTGCAAATATATTGTGGCGGACAGCCGACATGTTCATATGTCATGTTGCGTATATTTACAGGAAGTTCGCGCCAGATCCAGGTGCAATGCTGCCATCGGAGACCATCCATCCGCCCCAATGCATTTTTGAATTCCGAGATGTCGGGTGTTATATCCAAATTGATTGCAGCAAAGAGGACGTCTGCGGGATCCGAGCAGTTGATGTTCCACCTCTGCTTGTTATTGGGCTGACCCAGCTGGCTATTGATCTATATCGGTTTTTGTAGGTAATGGAAAGATAAATAACTTCGCATTTCATTTTACAATAGTAATGATTAATTAATAAAATACAATACCATATAAATCTTTTTCCATGCAATAAAACAATCTGCATTTATCTAAATAACCGTTGTAATCAGACATATATGCATGCACAGCGGTGTCACCGGCTGATACATCGTGCAATATACATGTATACACACTCCCGTACAGGTTTGGGAATGAGATTAGAGAGGGGCTTACATATCGACAGGCGTCACTAACGACGAGGTTGTACATCTCTGAATATACTGCATCATTGGAGAGCGCTTCGTCGTTCGCGTGTGCGAGATTCATCATGTACGCATAGTACTGCATCGTGGATATAACGGTGAGATTTTTGACGGTAGCGTTGTAAAACGATGGCTGCGTGATTGGGCGAAAAAGTGGCAAGGGATGCCGGAGGAGAAGTATATGTGTCAAGGAAGGTATGCAAAAGAAAGGTATGTATGCCGTCTGGCGATTTACCAGTAATTGTTGCAGTGCCTGAAGACCTAGAATCAATGTTCTGTTTTCGGTTCCAGTTGTGCAATTAATGTTTGGTACTGAGAATGCCTGCAAAGTTAGATACAGAAAAACAAGGACGAAGACAATTACTGTTCTTCCCATTCCTTTGGTGCGTTTAAAATATTATGCAGAAACTCTTGTGCTGGCCGGTATATATAGTAATGAACTACTCACGTGATGTGGTCATATTTTTATTGGACTGTTTGTAATTTCGCTGCTTACTTTCCTGTTTTTAGTTTTGTTTGTACGTGTTTTGAAGAATCGTAACATAGAATAACCTTTTGCACGCATACAATGACATTCTAGGGAAACAATCGTATTCGTATCCACCCACATACAAGGACGCTGCAGCTGATTGATGCTCATGCTGCAACATACTTGTACCTTGAAATTACAGTATTGATTAAATTTAATTCCAATTGTGCAGGAATAATCATTTCTTTAGAAAATTATAAATATAATGGGGTTTACACAATAATATAATTATTTTAAATGGTTGCCTCAAGTGATGTCATCAGTGTTGAAAATCTCCTTTCATCCTGTTCTGTCCATCAGAAGGCTCTTTCAGAGAAACTGGATGACCGCCAATTCAACCTACTGCTAAATTGCTCATCAGTTGCAGATAGGGCTCGCCTACTTTCAGTTTCGTCCCCCTTTGCTGCTTCTTGGCTTTCTGTCATTCCTTCTGAGGGTCTTGGGCTACACTTGACTGCTCCCATTTTCCAGGTTGCCTTAAAGTGGTGGCTTGGTTTAGATACCTCAGGGGGTTCCCAGTGTTCCTTGTGCCCAGGAAGTGTACTTGACCATCTCAGCCATCATGCAGTCACATGTAAACGTGGAGGAGATGGGGTCACCAGGCACAACAGACTTCGTGACTGCATTGTGGAAGTGTGTCGTCGTGCTCACATTGGAGTGCTGGTAGAGGTTGGCAACAACCTTACCCCCAGCCACAGCAAGACCCGCCCAGCTGATATACTTATTCCCAACTGGGTCATGGGCAGGACAGCAGCCTTGGATGTGTCTGTCACATCACCGCTTAATCCACAAACCTTATTGGAAGCGGGAGTGACAGCCACTGCTGCCGCACTCACCACTGAAGAACGAAAGCATGATGAAAACGACCCTAAGTGTTCTGAGCTGGGTTGGGTTTGCATCCCTGTAGTGGCAGAAAGCTATGGAGCATGGGGAAGAGAAGCTGCACTGCTGTTTTCAACAATTGCCTCGAGAATTGCCACCCTGAGTAACAAACCTAAATCTGTAACCCTCAGTGACATTTATGGCCGCCTTAACTTACAACTGGTTAGGGCAAATGCTACATCAATCCTAGCCAGGTTAATGCCACCATCTTACTGATTTGTTGTATGGCTGTGTGTAGATGTTGTTGTTATGTCTGTTATTTTAATAATAATTGTAATATAATCATTTTGACGCTAATTAGATCACTGTGCCCAATCACTTAAGCAGTCGTCCTTATTAACTCCGGATATCCACCCTTTCATTCTTTTGTTCTATGCCTAAATTGATGCCAAATAAAGTACATCACGACTAATTCTATGCCAGAATAACGATCACTTGTGTAGGTCTACATTAGTGTGATTTTATGATGGAAAAAAAAAAGAGGGGGGGGGGGGGGGGGGGGGGGGGGGTTCAATTGTGGATATTTTAGAGTGGTTCATTCCATACAGTCAGTTACCACAACAATAATTTTCCTGCGGAAGACAGGTGATTTTCATTACAGCAAGTGATTCACTGATCCCATAATAGTATCTAGTGTTATGCATACGCATATGTCCGTTCCAGCTTTTATGTTACTGGATAATTCAGACTTTATCCAAATGTGCAATGAATCATCTGGCTTCAAGAAATGCTGCATGCATAGCTATGGCTCCCTTCAAGGCAGAATGCTTGAAGACTGAGTCAATCAAATGTGCTGGATGTGAATAAAATGTCACATTTATACCCTAGAATGCTCTGTGTTGAGTGGCCATGGTGGACTTGTGTGGTTGAATACGCTCGCATTTATCTGCCTAAGAATAGGTCTTTAGTAAATAATACATACATTTACTTTGATGACCTTCAGTTACTGTAGTATCCTAAACGTAGTTTAGTCAAAGTGCATGTGAATTAATCAACATCGCGCAGTCTCCACGCAGTGGAACTAGTATAATGGTACGATCTAATCCACTACGTATACATGCACATGTGGGGTAGAGCAGCTTATTATACATATAAAGACTATATCAACTATTAATAGACATGACTCTAGTCAAAAATGAATTCTATCTATCAACAGTCAACTCAGTCTCAGAGATCACAACGAGCTTGGTCGCAAGTGTTATGGGATCCTTGAGAAAATAGGCCCTATGACACACACAAGGTGATGAAGAAGGGAAATCAATTAATAGGCCGAATTACTACTTACAGTAATTAACTCACAGTTGTGGTAATGCTTTCATTGGAGGTGGCACTCATGCTGAAGAACTGCACAATGTTCACTGGTTGAGAGCTCATAACTGGCACCACATTATGGTACGATGGAGCTAGAGTATCACTAGAACCCACTTTGCGTTCCGCAATCACACGCACATTTAATAGACACATACATGTATATGCACATACATGCACACACATATTTACAGGCAAATTTAACACACGTTGATAGAAAACATGGAGAAAACCGACAAATGATGATGACATAGCGATAGAACGAATATACCTGGAGGAGTATCAACAGCTGCAAGCAACAAGTAATAACTTCCTTCAAGGCCATTGTCCTCAACTGAATCTTCTGTATTTCTGAGCCTACTGAAGCTACAATGTAAATACAGCAGGCATGTAAGGGTTGCACAAGGACACACAAAATTACAAGAAATAGCATGGCGAGTGAGGAGAGAGCTAGGTTAAACATTTGACTAATAAATTATTATGAGGCATCATTTTAATACTGCATACCTTCCAAATAAACCATACCTTCCAAATAAAGCACAGTGGAAATGGACACTGTAACATGAACAATTTGTATCTTATAGTTAGCTATATAGTTAGTGTATTTGTGTTGACGTAATGTACAGTGCATGCGCGGAATGCTATTCATTATTATTTTGGGACTCGAACACATCACATGGTGGCAGCAGTGTTAGCTCTATGGCTACTAGTAACATTCGGTGGGAACCACCCGCCGCGTTCGACTTCAAAAAACCCGAAGAATGGCCACACTGGAAGCAGAGGTTCGATAGCAAGTTGTCGCAACGACTCCAGATGGACGCAGAGCTAACCTTGGAAAAAGCCACAAAACTAGTGAGACAGTCGGAAGCAGTACAAGCACAGCAACAAAAAGTGAAGGGCCCAAAAACAGAGAACTTCAGTGCAGAGGTGGGACAAAAGAGGATAGAGAGATGTCCTTTGTAAGGTCAAAGGACAGAGTTCCCAAAAGGAGCAATGATTTGGGGTCCCAGGATAAGTGCACACGCTGTGGCAGGTCCCACGCGAGAGAGAGGTGTCCAGCAAGCAATGTTGTGTGTTTTCGGTGTAACAAAAGAGGGCATTTTAAATCTAAGTGTCAGACACATATGCCCATCACACACCCAGATGGCGGGGAAAACATTAGCACTGCCTTTCTTGATACACTAGGCAAGGAGGGGCCTAATGCATGGTATGTCACTATTCAGTTGTGTAGATGCAAGGTCACCTTTAAAATTGACACTGGGGCAGAGGTTTCAGCTATCTCGGAGCAGGTCCTCAGGAAGATACCAGGATGTAGGTTGCTAGCTCCATCAAAGATATTGCAAGGCCCAGCATGTGATGCCCTAGATGCGGTAGGGCAGTTCAAAGGAGTCCTCAGCCACAAGGGGTGTTCGGTGGAACAAAACATTTTTGTTATCCGTGGACTAAAAAACTGCTTACTTGGGCTGCCAGCAATTCGGGCATTGAAACTGTTGGCTAAGGAAGATGAAGTCAGCAGTGGGTATCAACAAATGATAATGGAATCATATCCATCATTGTTTCATGGCTTGGGAAACTTAGGGGATCCCTATGAAATCAGATTAAGGTCCGATTCCAAACCCATTGCCTTATGTGTGCCCAGGAGAATCGCAATCCTGTTGCGAGAAAGGGTCAGGGCTGAGTTAAAAATCATGGAGGAAACCGGTATTATATCCAGTGAGATGAACCTACCCCATGGTGTTCAGGCATGGTGGTGGTGCTAAAAGCAAATGGTTCAATTAGAATATGCGTTGATCTGGGACAGCTAAATGATTGTGTGATACGAGAAGTGTACCCTCTTCCCTCGGTTGATGAAACCCTTGCGCAACTGGCTGGTGCCAAGGTGTTCAGTAAATTGGATGCCAATTCTGGCTTCTGGCAGATTCCGCTTCCTAGTGCATCACACTTGTTGACTACTTTCATCACACCATTTGGGCGGTTTTGCTTTAATAAGCTTCCATTTGGAATCTCCAGTGCGTCAGAGCACTTCCAAAAAAGGATGTGTGAGATCCTTAAAGGTCTCAGGGGGATATTATGTCAGATGGATGATGTTTTAGCATTTGGGCAGAACTATGAAGAGCATGATGTCAGATTGGACACTGCTTTGCACAGAATCCAGGCGGCGGGAGCAACGTTAAACAAGGAAAAATGTGTATTCAGAATGGAGTGTGTGAAGTTTTTGGGGCACATTATCAAGAGGGGTGGAATCAGTGCAGACCCTGAGAAAACTGAGGCTGTCTCTAAGATGCCTGCACCAGACAATATCACTGAGTTGAGGAGATCAATCAGCTTAGCAAATTCTCTCCCAACATTGCACAGATCGCCCGACCTCTTTGTGAGCTGCTTTGCACCAAATCATCCTGGATCTGGGGACCGGCGCAGGTGGAGGCCTTTCTGTCATTAAAAACAGAGCTTTCCAGACCAACAGTGCTCTCGTTTTACAACCCCAATCTAGAGACATGTGTATCTGCAGTTGCATCATCGTATGGGTTGGGCGCTGTTCTTCTCCAAATGTCAGACACTGTGTGGAAACCAATTGCTTATGCCTCACGTACATTGACAGAAACAGAGCAATGTTACGCACAAATCGAAAAGGAAGCCCTGGCAATTACATGGGCATGTGAAAAGTTCTCTGGATACTTGTTGAGGAAATAGTTTTCAGTTGAAACGGACCATAAGCCCCTAGTACCACTCCTCAGCACCAAGATGCTGGATAGCTTACCTCCCAGAGTGCTAAGGTTTAGACTTCGTCTAATGCGATTCCAGTTCACCATCCACCACATGCCAGGCAAGAACATGTACATAGCAGATGCTCTTTCGAGAGCCCCAACAGCTAGTTCTGATCCTAAACAAGCAGCACTGCAAGAGGATGTGGAGCACTACATGTATGTGACAGAAGTAGTCGCTGCTTTACCGGGTAGTGCAGAACGAATCAATGTTTATCGCTCCACTAGGTTATTAGATCCTGTGACATCTGCTGTCATTAAATACTGTTCAGATGGGTGGCCGGAGAAGCATAAATTGCCTCCCGCAGTGAAAGGCTATTGGGGTACAAGAGAAGAATTGATAATGAATGCTGGACTTCTTCTATTTGGAAAGCGAACCATTGTTCCCCAGGCACTACAGGCTGAAATGCTTGCAAAATTGCATCAAGGCCATCAGGGCATAGAGAGGTGTCGTCTGAGAGCCACAGAAGCAGTATGGTGGCCTGGTATCTCTGTTCAGATTGAGAACATGATCAAGAGGTGCCCAGAGTGTGTCAAGAGAAGTCAACCTCGAAAAGAACCAATGATCATGACTAAATGTCCAGACTCTCCTTGGCAAAAGGTGGCAGCAGACCTCTTCCAACTGAAAACAGCCACATATCTGGCCGTGGTAGATTATTTCTCCCATTTTGTGGAAGTTGCTAAACTAGTGACTACCACTTCTAACCAGGTTATTCAGACGTTGAAGGGTATCTTTTTGAGACATGGAATTCCGAAGGTGCTTGTTAGTGACAATGGTCCGCAGTTTTCATCCCAAGAAATGAGAACGTTTGCAGAAGAATATGGCCTACAGCAGTCACTAGCAGCCCCCATTACCCGCAAAGTAAAGAACGCACAATACAGACGGTGAAGAAACTGATAAGCACAGGGGATGACCCCAACCTGAGCCTCCTGAACTACAGAGCAACGCCCCTTCCCTGGTGTGGGGTTAGTCCTGCAGAACTTCTAATGGGTCGCAAATTGCAGACAATGGTACCACAGATCCGGGAATGGTTTATGCCAGGGTGGCTGTATTTAAGAAAAAGAATAGGGCATACAAGGAAAAGCAAAAGGAGATTTATGATCGAAGTCATCGTGTGAAGTCCAGGGCTGACATGGAGATGGGACACTGATATGGGTTTCAAACCCAGTTGGAGAGCGTTCTCAGGGTCAGGTCGTTGCGTCAGCAAATGCTCCAAGATCATATGTGGTGGAAACGCCAACGGGAGAGGTCCGGAGAAACAGCAGTCACCTTGTTCCTCGGGTGGATGGAAGACAGAATGCTGATAATGAGGCAGGACATGCCTTCAGTGACCACAGCAATCAATCTACATCCAAGGGACATGCCAACCACTCAACTGAACAGGCCCCTAGGGTGCGCAGTACAATTGCTACCCGACTACGGACAGGCACTAAGATTCAGCCACCGGAAAGATACCAAGAGAGCTCTCAAAAGGGGGAATTGTGACATGAACGATTTGTATCTTATAGTTAGCTATATAGTTAGTGTATTTGTGTTGACGTAATGTACAGTGCATGCGCGGAATGCTATTCATTATTATTTTGGGACTCGAACACATCACAGACACAACTGTCCTTTAGGCAATGTTAAACTTAATGAATCTCTGTTGAAGCATGTACAGTGTACCAAGCGCTTGTAAAGCTGCGTGGATAGTTTTTATAGTGATACATGTAAGTTGTGCCTGGTTCTCTAATCTCAAGGGTGTGTAGTTGTGCCTGGTTCTCTAATCTCAAGGGTGTGTAGTTGTGCCTGGTTCTCTAATCTCAAGGGTGTGTAGTTGTGCTAGGTTCTCTAATCTCAAGGGTGTGTAGTTGTGCCTGGTTCTCTAATCTCAAGGGTGTGTAGTTGTGCCTGGTTCTCTAATCTCAAGGGTGTGTAGTTGTGCCTGGTTCTCTAATCTCAAGGGTGTGTAGTTGTGCCTGGTTCTCTAATCTGTGCCTAGTTCTCTAATCTCAAGGGTGTGTAGTTGTGCCTGGTTCTCTAATCTCAAGGGTGTGTAGTTGTGCCTGGTTCTCTAATCTCAAGGGTGTGTAGTTGTGCCTGGTTCTCTAATCTCAAGGGTGTGTAGTTGTGCCTGGTTCTCTAATCTCAAGGGTGTGTAGTTGTGCCTGGTTCTCTAATCTCAAGGGTGTGTAGTTGTGCCTGGTTCTCTAATCTCAAGGGTGTGTAGTTGTGCCTGGTTCTCTAATCTCAAGGGTGTGTAGTTGTGCCTGGTTCTCTAATCTCAAGGGTGTGTAGTTGTGCATAGAGCAAACTAGGGTAATACTTATGGAAGAGGTAGCGCCTCCACCAATGAACGTTTTAAAAGTGAGTCTTTAGAAGCAAACATTCTGATGCTCTGAAGTTTGGCTGCATGATTTTAGCATACCATTTGCACACGTCACAATAAGATACTAGGAACTTCTACTACCAATGGTCTCCACATAAGATGATTGTGGAAGAACATTCATTAATTCTCTGTATCAAAGAGTTCTACATATACCATATTAAGAAGCAAAGCATGCTGAGATACTTGTTGTAAAGCTACAAGATCACTTAGGTTTGAAAAAAAGTGGAATGCATTGAGCCCATGTTGAGAAATCCCACTTTAGAGACATGTAATATGGTCGAGTATTGCATAACTATTAATGCAAATTCACGTGGGATGGCAATCTCAATCGAAAAATCCAAATGAATAGATCTATCCTTTTTACTATAATAACGTGATAACACAGCATTAATAATATTACATAATCACAGTACATGTCTGAGGTTGCATGCAGGGAGCACGTGCGTACCTACAACGTATCCTCCCATCTCTGACATCTGCGGAGTGATAGCACAAATTCTGACGATAGGAAGGGGAAGAAGAAAGGGTATTCCAGAATGACACGAGGATGAAACACAGGCACATACGCATGACAATCCTCAGACATTTAGCACATAGACATGCACCATTCTTTTACCTGGGTAGTGTCGCGCACACTAATATATCCGGCTGCATTGTAGGCATCCACTATGCCAATACTGCTGGTAGCCGAGTCTATACCGCACATAAGTACATCAGAGTTATCCTTGTGGGACAAAGACTTGTAGCTGTAATTTATTACACAATTATGGGTACTCAACCATATATCCAGTAGGAGAAAGACCGACAGCAATGTATCCCAGAGCATTTCCCTCCATCCAAAAATCGAGGTAGTCAGGACTATCCTTATTCAATGCAATACCAAGGTAGAAGTTGCAATTAACCCCTCGACAGCCACTTGGAAGCGCCGCACTAAACTGGTGTATATCTGCATCCTAAAATGTACTTGATTTCACATTTAAAACACACAGTGACAAAGAGCATTATGGTCTCACAGGCTTTGGTGGGCATCTCACTGCTTGCGTAAAGCACACAAAATCCAGGACAACAAACAGAAACTTGATTGTGATCCTCATGGTAGTCAATAGCTCTTTTGGCCGTTGTGTATGTGCCTCTGAGGGGTATCAGTATGGGTACATCTATCATAAACTCAGTTGTACTTCAAAGCGAATTCAAAAATACAGTATAACAAATGCTTTTTATCTTTGAGTGTGGATATTTGAATACAAAGGTCTGTGGTGCAAAAGCAAGAAACAGGAACATTCAAGATACAGTGAAATTAATTTATTACCTTTTAGGAGAGTTATATCGAAAAATACAAAGCACACTTTCTTTAACTATGATATCCTTGCCATTCCAATGTTATTGTGGTCACTTTCTTTTTGTAAGGTACATGTACATAGGGTTCATGATAAATGACTAATATGGCATTCCTGATCGCACATGTACAACAAACATTCCAAATAATTAACGCTTAAAATGCCATCCAACTGCTCTTACATGCTGAAGTATCCATACCTACCCCTTGAGCATTACCTATCTGCATGCTGAGGCTCGGGCTGAGTTTGGCCTGCCACAGTCAGGCATATAGCAGCTGTGCCTCGTAACCGCTGAGCCTACAGGGACCAATGGGTGACGCTGGTCACCATTGGGTTGGCCTGTGTCCCAAACCGAGATGCTGATCATGGTTTGTTGGCTGTCCCAGGGTAGAGGCTTGGCCCATCCACCTAAATCCGGATAGTTTAATGCAATATTTGTAGAATTTAACTTTGAATTTAATTAATAATTTAATAGTGTTGCCTGCTATTTTGCGGTGCAAACAGATTATTAGAACAGATTTTGTACAGTAACTTCAATAATTGTGAAAGAACAAACTACGCGAACAAGCCAAAGTGGTATTGTAAGTTTGAAACTGATTTGCCATTAGCTATTTACAAACTGGCCCACTGTGTGTCAGAGTTTCTTCACACATTTGTTCAAGATGGAGTTTGTGTAGCCTCTGCTTCTCCAGCACTGCAGATGCATGACCACAATGCACATTGAGTTTGCAAGTGTTGTAGATGGTTTTCCGCCTATCGTGCAAGCCTGCCAAGACAGCGTCTTTGTGTTTCACACTCGAGGAGATCTGAAAGAGGCTGTGGATTTCTTCAAAAGTGCACGCCAGATCCTATGCAGTGTACAATGCCCAAGATGCGCAACAAATACATGTTTCTAAATGATGATGAAAAGAAGCAGCTTTTTAGTGAAGCCACAGCCTACAGACATTGACCTTATGTAGTGGTGGCATCAAAACCGATCAGTTTTACCAAATTTCATATGTTTAGCATTTCGTATCATGTTGGTGCAGCCGAGTTCAGCTTGTGTAGAAAGGGCTTTCTCTCACCTTCGCAATATACTTACCGACTGACACAAACAGACCCTGGAAGATGCTGTTGAATTGCCTGTAATGTTGGCCTTCAATGAATCATCTCGTAACTCATGCGAGAAACTTTGTAGAGACTTAGGTAGCTTTTAAGTAGCTGTTTTGGTGCTAATTGGACTTTTTGCAAGATATTTTTATTCTTGGATTTTTTAGATTAAATCTAGATTTAGGCAGATTTCCCAAGTAGAAGCCTGGAGAGTGTCACCCACCATGGATCAAAATAGCATGCATGTATGTACAAATTGAATGCATAAATAGAGAGAGGAAGAGGGAGTGTCGTAAGAGGGTGGAGGGTGGGTGAGCAACTGAGCCACAGTCAAGGCTATGACTGGAGTGCTGGACCCACGAACTCATTTTTATATCGATGTGAACCTGAAACCATATCGACAACAGTTTGGGATGATATAAGGGGTTTTCAAGGTTAAATGCCCTGCTATGCTATTGGGCACAAATGCGAAGTGTTGGTTTGGATAATTCATTGAATGCATCTGTAGAAACATATGCTTACATCCTTGTCTTAGCAACGTACATGCACTGCACCTAAGTATCCATTGCAAGCTTGGTAATACTACGACATAAGCTGGTCATGAGCATTTCTCTGCCTTAAACTTGGTTTTACTGCACTCTGCTTGGAACGTGCATGCTTGCGATCATCGAACTTGGGTGCACAACTATACATCCGTATGCTCTAGGCCACACTTATAGGTGGAGTAATTGCTCATACCTCACAAACGTGTGAGTTTTTATACACACAATAAGACATCTTGTTCTTTGGTGTGTAGCTTTATATCAGTAATGCTAGTTCATTTTTAGTTCTGTGGGAGTCTGGGCATCCATAAGTTGCAACAAATTAAATACTGTGATTTCAAACTACACACTTTGCAATGCAACAGGATAAAAAAGAATATTTCTGAATGTAGGTAAAATGGCAAACACAATTGTGCATTTGGAATGATACTTGAGTGCATGTATACCTTTTGGAGTTAGGTATCTAAATAAGCTTCGCAAAAGAAGGTGACATCACGCTGCCTGAACAAAACACTATTGTATTTCATTCCCACTCACTGGTTCTTGTGGATATCACCGAGACTCAATGATAAACATATCAGCAGTGCATTTAAACAGTACAATACTTCCTGAAACCTAAAAGACATGATCAAAAATCGAACATCGTATACTATAAACTTGAAAAGTGATGTCTTAAGACCATACACTGGAATGGAGTGTTACGAGTTGTGGAAAGGAATCTGTTTAGTGTTGCAAAGTGACTCAGTGATTGATTAAGCACTATAGCCAATGGTTCAAACCACCACTATCTGAATAACAAATCAATTCTACTGCAGGTTCCATGAAAGTCTCACATGATGAAAAGACAGTAAAAGATAGGCTTTGGTCTACTTTATTATTGTATAATGTTACTTGATTCAATCCTGAAAAGTTAGGACACTATCCATTATACATAGAGCAAGATGGGTGGTAGTGCATACCAGACTTAAACAATACAAATAGAGCAAGTGCTCACTAAAACTACACCACCGTCACTTATCAGGATTATCAATTGGGAAAGAATCGAAGACGATGATTATACTTTTAAATGCATTAAACAAGCATGCTCACACACCTGCCAAACGTAAGTACGCAGTGGACCCCTGTGCCCTCCTTGTAGCCCGCCCCCCCCCCCCCCCCTCCTTGAAACATAAAGTACACAATGGAACCCCTGCAGGCCCCCCCTTTCTTGACACACAGTGGACCCCTGCAGCCCCCCTTGACGCCCCTTGAACCAAAACACAAAGTCACTTTGATGCAAAACAAAACTGAAGCACAGTTCGAATTTTCATTATAACATGGGGATCGTTTCCATGAAAAGGGACCTAACGCATGTTTTTTCAAGATTTCAAATTCTTTGGTATTCTAGAAGTCTGAAATATCCTCTACAAATTGCCTTTTACGCACTGAGAATCAGATTATCTGTCATGGAGTTGTAAGGCTCTGAATTTTTTATTAGCCATACATTTCAAAGCAAGTGTAACATTTTTATTGCGCGTACTGGAAATTTTATAATGTATGCATTAGGTCTCTTTTCGCGGAAACGATCCCAAATATAAGCACACAGGCCAATGAACAATATTGCTAAACTCAGGTGCAGGAAGGAATATTGTACCCTCAAACCTCATGCCCTTTTGATCAAGAATGTGTATCAACAGCTCTAGGAGCATGTAAACTTTGTCCTCGAAATGTCTTGGCATGGCGATGGCTTTGACTGGATGTCCTTTGCATGGGGCCATGAGATAGGTAGCAGAGGGAGGAGGTTGTGGATAAAAATAACCAAGGGATGGTAAGGACAACAGAATACACTATAAGTACCGTAAATGCGTCCTGAGGATTGACAGTCAGTGTTTGACTCGAGGTGGAAGGTGTAAAAGTATAGCTGAACTGTTATTAAGTGTGGATGTGCATGATGCTCTTGGATTAGAGTTGTTTAGAGTGTAACATCGCGAGATATCTGACACATCCATGGGATGGCAACCAGTCAGGTATCCCACTCCAGAATGCTTCACATTCAACAAACCAGAAGAGTGGCAGAAATGGATCAGGCAGTTTGGGCTTGCGACTGAGCTAGACACAAGGAATGAAGAGAAGCTGCTGCTCTACACAATGTGAGGGGACTTCATCCTATACACGTATATGTTCAACTTAAAGCGAGATGGACAAGAATTACAACGTGGTTAAACAGAATTTTGACTCCTATGTTGGAAAGTAATTTTTGAGCAGGCCAAATTCAGCAGGAGGATGGTGATTTGGTAGACGATTTATTACCAGTGTGAACACCTCACTAAGCATTGTGAGTACACTTGTTTATGCGATGAACTGGTTAGGAACAGAAATGTTGTTGGACTGAGGAACATGTCTTTTTCAGAAACCTAGAGTTGGACCCAGATTTGACATTTAAAAAGGAAGTGACAATTATGGTTCATCAGTCAGATAAGATGCAGCAAGTTCTATTGCGAAGTGAAGTTCAAATGGAGGAGCAGGAACATGAAGGGCTATTGGTCTGTTCAACAGCTCAACCTGAAGACAGAGATGAACGGCCAAGGAAAGCACAGGGACACACACCTGGTACAGAAAGATAATCAGAGCACATTGGTCTGTTGCAAAGTACAAGTAGAGCATGACAGAAGATTAGATAGAGTCTACAATGTATACTCTTGGCTGGACTAGGAGCAAGTGTGAATTTTCAAAGATGAGATACAATTTCTAGTGAGCAATAAGGAGATCCATCATGGCTCTTAAAGGATCAGGCATTATACTCTATTTCTAGAGCCAAAAGAAGTCAGAGTTTTGTGGGACAGTTAAACAGTCGAGTAAATTCTCACCTTACATTGCCCAGAAAACCAACCTCTCTGAAACCTACTCGGCACAAAAAAATATATATTCTGTGGGTATGGAAATAGACAAGCAAAGAGCTTTTCAGGAAATAAAAACACTGCTTAGTACTCCACCATTGTTAGCTCTATATGATCCCAACCTCCCTACACTTGTATCAGCAGATGCATCCTTATGTGGCCTGGGTGGTGTACGAACAAAAAAATGTTACATCTAAAGAGTCATGACCCCTACAGAGCAGCGATATGCAGAAATTGAAAAAGAGGTGCTAGCGCTAACTTTGGTATGGGAACAGTTTTCAGACTGTCTGCTGAGGTTAAGGTTTCATTTATAAACAGACCAAACCCCTGGTACCCTAATTGAGCACCAAGAACTTGGAGGAGCTTCCCTAAGGGTGCATCGTTGCTGTTAATGAGTCAAAAGCTACTAACCATGTTGCCAGTAATTGAACAGGAGTGTGCTCCCAAAGTCCCAGACAGGTCAGTTATCAAGGAAATGGAACATCAGGCAGAGGAACCACTTTGATTGTAACCACAGCATTAGGCACAGCTACCATACTTACAGAGTGTGAAAAAGACATTGATAAAAGAGCAGCTCCCAGATCTTGTGAACACCTCCCCACTGGGGGATTACTGAAAGAACAGGTGCCACATGATTTTCGCTACCAAAACATTCACAGGAAATCTCATCACTACTCAATTCCAGTGAAGAAAGTGTGTTGAGGACACTGCAAGAGCCAACTCCCAGCACCAGGAGTAACGGAACCTGAGATTCTGTGCAACAGAGAATACACAAACAGTTGACATAAATTAAATAAGGTGGATGAAAGAGCTGATCATTGGTGCATCTGATACCCCTTCCACAAGATGCTATTCAGGAGATGATGGAGGCACAGGAGGCAATAGAAACTGATGCTGGACAGAGTAGGGGGAAAGAATTGAGTTGAGGAACCCAAGGGTCAGTTTTCAAGAGATTGAGCCTGATCGATGGTCCAGTAATTATGTATAAAACCAGTTGGATGGTCACAAGGAGTGGAGGAGTGTCACAGTGTAGATGGTTACGTTACTTTGCTCCTTGAAGATCTGTACGTCAGGTTGTCAAGGATAAAAAGGAGATCCTATACAACCATGAGTATGGATCCTGCAACCACAAATAGCAATCCAAATTAATTAATTAGCCCAGTTGGCGTTTTTACTTGTCCGAACCCATTGTAAATACATGTACACAGACATCAAAAAGTTGAGGGTTTGAGCTACCTAAACTACCTTGACATACTTGTACTTCGCAAAACCACCGACTAAGACGAGCAGTAAGTAGTTTACTCGCAGCCCAATACTTTTGCAATTCACAGTTTCTTTCCTAGCAGATGCTATGTCACGCCATAAAATACGCTAAAAAGATAATTTTAACACATGCGACCCCACCTCCATCGCGAAGCTATACAATTTATCGCTTAGTTGTTTCACATTCTGTATGACACTAAATTAACTATGCGTTCTTGGCTTACCGTGGGCATGCAGAATTGGTATATTCCAATCAAGCCTGGATTCAGCACAATATAAATGTCAGGCTAAGCTTAGTTTAATTAGAACACATTATATGCGGTATGAATCAAATATGGCTTCATCACATGGATCAAAACTGATATGGCTTCGTCTACATGTTACTCCTTTCCGAGTCTCGATCGGTTCCCCCTGCACACTGTGCATGTTATATTCCGAGCCCTCGCTGTTGTGACAGTGTCAGTGTAGTCGGAGAGTTTACCGAATATCAACATGTCTCTCATGCCATATGCATGTACGAACAAATCTCGACTTCAGTTAGGTACTGTGACAAATCGCGTAATTGGGTCCGAAAATCGATGATCTAAAACTACGTCAAAAATTGGACGCGTATTTCGTAACATTGAAAAAGTGTATCGCGAAGAGAAGAAAGTTGCTCAATCACCTGCGAGGTTAGTCCGACTGCATGGCTAGATTTAGTGACCCGATTAGTTGTAGAATGAGACACTATCGTCTAATTTCGAGCTGGTTCTTGTTCTTTTTTTATTCGACACATTGAATTCGTAGCATTTTTTGGGGAACGAATCTTGACTCCGATTGTTAACCAACTATCACATGGTATGTTTTTTTATTTAAGTTAGGCACTGAATCATTATACTACAAAGTATGAGGCCATTTGCATGATGCCCAAAGGGTGCTTTAACTACCCAGGCGTTTTATGTTGGCATGCATGAAAAAAGAGCACAAATCCTTGTACTAATGTATCTTTGTGTTTGAACTAAGTTGGATAACCTGGATTCTCTGTCTAAAATGCATGAGCTCATTCAAATTCGGTTCAATAACGTTCTTTCTGACTACCCTATTTATTGCACACCCCAATCTTCAATTAACTACGTTGTAAATAAAATTTCGTTCAAGAGTGAACTAATCACTATATTTCTATTGCTGTAACATTGCAATACGATGATGCCCACGTACTGTTCTTTTCAAGCCAAGTATTCATGTTTAATTACTTCATATCACACACGTACATGTATGCACGCAATCATTGCTTTTCGCTATTTAGAATGAAGACAGTTGCTGATCTCAGAATGCTCATTAATGGTTATAAAAAGGATGTGAGTGAGGATGGATCCCTTCTAGCTCCGGATGTAACAAATGGTGTTGTACATCAACTCCAACCTAAAAAATGCCAAACCTGTAGTAATAGCGAGGATAGTGGCAAAACTAGCACCAAGACAAGATGTGAACATTAATGCATTGTGTGCCTCCATTAAGCGTGTGCTTCAAACTATCAATGACATGAAGAAGCATCTTGATAGAGCCTGGGAAGATGTTGTTTGTTTTCTGAAACTGAAATTTGATTTACCTTTAAATGAATCAGTGACAAAGAAGCAAAATCCACACGCATCAGCTAGTATTGTCATGCACACTAGCCAAAGTGGCAGTTCTGGCTCCATAACATTGAATTCTACATCTGGCTGCACTAAATATGGGGAAATAAAAACTTCTTTAAGGAAGTTGATTGCATCAAATAATGTTCTCAAAGTAAAGCTTCGATTGTTTCCAAGTGTCAAAATGAAAAACTAGTATCTTCAAAAAGCATTAAGAAGGAAGTCCAACATTGAAGATACACTACGTTCTAAATTGCTAAGTGCTAAAAGAACAATTAATACAAACAATTCAAAGATTAACAAGTTGAAACTGGAAAACCTCTCATTAAAACAAGGTCAAGGAAGCGAATCAAGACAGCTAAAACGATCACTTGTTGCAATAAGATATAAGTACTACAAATCAAAAATCTCCTATAAGATACATGAGCAGAAATGGAAGAAGGAAAATTAAACGAAAAAATTCGCCTAATGAAAATTGAAAATGATATGCTTCAATGCAATTTGGAGGAGTGGGTTCGTGAGGAAGAATCTTTAAAATGCATTAACGCTAAAAGCGATGATAAAACATATAATATTGCTTGTCGTAAAGCTGTCTATTGCTGTTTAGAGTACCATGTGCCAATATATAATATAAGTCCAGTTATTGAAGGGGTTTTAAGAGAGCTGGCAGGTGTAAAGATAACTAGCCTCCCAAACCCATCCACAGTTAATTGCTGTGCATATGAATTAGGAGTATTAAGTGACTTACAAGTAGGAGAAATAATGAATAATTACAAAGATATTACACTTTCCTGGGATTCAACTACAGTTAATGGAGACCATGTTAATGAAATACACATAGGTGTTGCAGCATCACCTCCTAAATCATACGTGTTAAGTTTAAAAACAATTGCAGGTGGTACCACAGATGACTATACATCACATATTTGTGAATCAATTCATAATATTGTTACTATGTATGCTGCTTTCACAGTTTAGATTATGTTCACACCAAGTCAACAATAATAATTTAAAGAATACCTTATGTGATAGTGCTGTTAATCACTGTGTTGTGCAAAGTTTACAGGACAAATTAGAAATTGAATTATTGGAACTTAAGTGCAACATTCACCCTCTGGATGGCATAGCAAAGAAAAGCAGCAATGTATTGCGCACATATGATAACGACAATAGCATAACAAGTGATACCTTTGGCAGGGAGTGCTGTGCTGTAAATTTTATTATAGCGATGAATAAAATGAGATTTAAACAGTATTTTTGAGACAGAATAATATAAAGTCAAGTATTATAGTTCGTTATGTTGGGAATCGTTTCTGTGCAATGTTTCATCAAGCTGGTGTGTTGTATTATTTACAGGAAAAGCTTTTGATGTATTTAGAAAATGTGTGCAATAGCAAAACTACTTTAAGGACAGCATTAATAAAAGATTTAAGAAACAATAAGATTCTACTACAGTTAAGAGCACTTGGGCTGATCGGGAAATTGGTCACTGGACCTTGGATGCATCAGTTGTATACAAATCAAGCAATAACAAACCTTGAAAGCAGTACGTTTATTAAGACTTGTCTACAGAATTTGAATGCCTTAAAGGAATCCCCTTTACTAGCTTTGCAAGTAAAAACAGATACATTTGGCGTACCGTTGAGTCCAGACTCTGACGCAGTATTGAAAAAACTACAAACCGCTGAAATTGAAGAGTTGGAAAAGAAAGAATTACATTGTATGCTGTGTTTGCTAATTGGAGGAATAGTAGATGTGATACAAAAACAACTATATGAATATTATGAAGGAAGTTTGGCACACCTTGATCCATCAATAGCTCGGCAAACACTTTCTGCACCTGTTCATAACAGGTTCGCTGAACACACACTTGGACTCGCATATTACCTTTTTAGGAAAGCAACAAGTATGAAGGTGGGATTTTTAGATAGTAAAGTTAAAAGTAAGTTAAACAAAACACTGCTATGGTTGTGTTCTCTTCCACTGGAAGAACAACATAGGATGGTAACATTTTGTATAAAACAGAGTAAAAAAGTACGATATGCATTCCAAGTGCATGAGAAAAACATTGCAAGACTGCAAGAGCAACGACAAAAAGTGAAAAATCAAAAGAAGGAAGATACCTTCAGGAGAAGCATTGAAAAAAAGTTACGCTGTGTTGTAGAGATGGAGCATAACTTGCTGAATGAGTTTCCTGAACTTTCACCTCATCAAGTAAGTATTATATTAAAAGTTTTGTCAGATACATCCTCCATACTTGGTCTCTACTTCGAACACCTTTGGTATGTGAACGAGAAGAATGTACTCTATAATGGACATGTAGTAAGTGTGAAACCTTTAAAAAAGTCAAAAGTTCCTAAAGTCATTGTATTCTACTGGAAATCAGATGAAGATGAAGAAGATGGGGAGAACGTTACAATGACAGTATATGGGCTGTTAGCAGATTACATTGCTGGTGACCTTAACTTAAGTGAACTTAATACATGAATAATGTTGCATTGTACATAGTGTTGTGTTGTTATAATGGTATATTTGTTTTGCATTGTGTATTATTGTACTATTAGTGTGATTTGTGTATATTTCACCACTTTGTACCATAATTCAGTGCATACAGCTATGATACAGAATAACCTTCCTTAACTTTAATACCAATGGTAAGTGTAAATGACTTATAGGAGCAGATTTCAATGCATCTCTCTGTATGTTATGAGTGAGTCATCGTAACTTAACGTTTTGGTTAAGTCTTTGCACTTAGTTGCATCTCTGCACTGATTATAAACTCAACCGGGAACAGTTTTTGTTTCGCGGTTCCCATTAACTCGCGATCATTTCATATTACATCTTTGGAATAGCGTGGTGCTCGCAACGAAACTAATCACTATAAACATAAGATATCGTTGGAATATGTATTTTTTGCTCTTTCCAATGATGTATATTATGTGCCTTAAATAACGATTTGAAAAAAATGTCACTGTACCTACTTCAGTGTGTCATCTGTGAGCGAACAAACCTTTTTTCATATGACCTTTCCCGTATTAACAGTTATATTGAATATACTGGATCGCTCAAGAACCAAGAGTACCCCAGTCGATTAGAACACACAATGCACAGCCAAAAGGATTTGCAAGAAAATTTTATAGATGGTATAGAAACTGTCCCACAAAGTTTCACTGTATCATGCCATTCAGGCACTGAAATATCGGATGTGCGAATGTGTTTATGTGCTGATGTGCGAGCCGCTAAGTACTGTAAAAATAAAAGCAAGATGACCAGCTATGTATGAGTTATTTCTCGATCTGTCATGCGTATTGTGTCCGCTCCATCGAGTAAAAATAACTACTTCACCTGGGAATTGTAGAAACTGTTAGTTTTCATAGCAAACCTTACCGATTTTTGCATCTAATGACATTCACTGTTTATACGAATTGAATTGATATCCAACGCCTGGACAGTACAAAGCTCTATGAACAATGAAGTCATTAGATGCATGGCAAGCGGCAAAAATCAATAAGGTTTGCTACGAAAACTAACAGTTTCTACAATTTCCAGGTGAATTTAGTTATTTTTGCTGATGTGGGAATGTGCTAATGTGCTGATGTGAGAGCCTCTACTGTAAATTGAATTGTAAACCAGGTTTGCTATGTAATAAAAATCGGTCTGATTATAATGTGTGTGCTTCATTACTTAGTATTAAGCATCCTTTATCTAAAATCAAGGCAACATTTTAATTTCTATAAACGAATTTATTTATCAACGAATTTATTGAAAAATAGCAATAACTAATATTTCATAATGCAGTAGGTTACATCTTAGTTCAGTTCACTAACTGGAACTCGCGAATTAATCCTTAACGATAGAGTGCTAGCTAGTTAGTGCTAGTCTAGTAATGACGTCGGTCATAGCTACGTATTGGTCGGGATTCCCCCCCACACTCACACACACACACACACACACACACACACACACACACACACACACACACACACACACCCTCCTTAGAGTTGTGAACTTGGAGGGTTGTTACAATAGAGTATTCGTTTAGGAACTGGGATCGCTCAAACCTATAACTTCAGTTTATCAAGTTAGTTTTCACGGTCCAGTGTATCGGTAAAGCCTACTTTATCTGTGCGCTGTGACTATGTCGGAGTGCATGCAGTGCTATCTCATATCAGTATACGTACTTCACTGAACGAGTGGCGATGTCAGACTACCAGCAGCTTGATATATGAAGCGCGTAGGCACAACCACGCTGACGTGTACGCACAAAATGGCGATTTTTATATGCCTATACAGTTGGTTTGCAGCTCTCGCCTTCAAAGATAGCACTTTCCAGTAGACAAGTAGACTTCACCTATAGCTAAAAAAAAAAAGTTCGAGCTGTCGCATTAGTTGAATGCAGGGTATTAAACGAGTGTACATGCATCTACTCGGATTGCTGTTTCCAGCCATCTCACAATAAGTGCGAACGGAAGTACATATTGTGCTTCACATCATGATATTGCAATACCCTACTGTAGGAGCATTTGTACACACATTTAATTCCCTGAATACAGCTAGTGCGACTTGATGAAAAAGGGTGCACCAGGCAGGTAGTGTAAGTCATATCCAGAAATGGCCCATACATAGGCGGTCATCTTGCTTTTTATTTCAAATTGAATTTTAAACAAGTTTATAATGTACTATAAATCGGTCTGATTATGATATATGCACTTCGAAAAATAATTCCATTAACCATTCTTTAACTAAAATCAAGACAAAAAATTAATTTTTACCGCGCATAATTTATTCATATAAGTATGCCATTGCGTCATCTGCCAAAATTATTCAACAAATATTGGCAATAATTGTCTAATGGTGAATAAATGTGTACAATAAGTTAATTCAGCTGAAGATTAACAAGGCTGCTGGATTTTGATGATCTGAGCCAATAGCAAGCCAGGTAGCTGAGTGGAAACCTTTTCCCTAGCCTCCTCCCCCCAATTCCCATAGATCTAGACTGCCAGCTAGAGGGACCCTAGCTCACTGGTAATGCATTATGGTGAAGCTATTATATTTATTGTATACAAGACGTCGTCATGGACACTTTTGACCTATATAGTGGGGTTTTTTCACTTGAAGTTTATTCAGAGTGTTCGTTTAGCCTGCATGCAGCTCGATGAATGAAGCGTGTAGGCTAGGCACGTGCACTGATACGCTTACACGCAGGGGGAAAAAATGATTCGTTAGCACTTTCCAATACAGCTACGACCTACGTAGGCTTCTCAGTCTTACCTAGATCGATTAACATCAAGTCTGCATGTGCCGCATTTTCAATATTTGTTTGCATGTGTGCGGCTGGAGCGTCGATCAATACACGTAAAGCACTTAAACTGCGGAGCACCTCTGGGACTTCGCCAATGGAAGAGCGCTATCACAACATATACTTACATTAAGGAAAGCTTTGTCTACACATCGGGGCGCGGAGCAGTCTACCACTAGGCCAAAGCCCTGCATCAGGGTCAAAGCACACTCCACCCCCCTCCCATGTTATGGCATCAGGCCCAACCCCTGTCTCTGCACACAGTGTGTGGTTTGTGTGAACATAGATACATGTAATGTGCAGTTAAAACATACACAATTTGTGCTATTGCTAGTTAGCAATTAGTTTACATGTACTGTGGCTGCACCAATGTACGTATGTCTGGTATGCTTTGCTTCACCTCTTCCGAGGTTCCAAATGGTGTCAGTGGGAAGGCCTGTTCTGGCAGCTACTGTACACGGCTGCACCAATGTGGGTGCTGTATTTGGCTGGATTGTAGCCACATAGCTCCACCATACCAGGGATAGAAAGGTGGAGCGGAAGCTCTTAGATGTGAGTGTTCTCCCATCTTTGAAGTGGAAGAGGGGTGAGGAATGAGTGGAACAGTGACAGCATTCTCTGTAGGCCTCCATTGCTGGAACTAGACACATGTGCCTGCCTTTGGTACGCTGAACACACCTGCCCATCTGGTTGGTTTTGGACCACTTGATGAAGAAGTGCAGCCCTCCGGACCAGCAGACATCTTGCCTGGTAGGTTGGAACCTAGGGTCAAAACTCTGATTCTTGAGTAAATTCGCTGAGCCTGAGGTGGATGACTCCAGATGGTCAGTCTCAACATTGGGTTCCTGGACCCTGCTATTCTTCACCAGTACAAAAAAATAGATACAGGATTGTCATGTCGTCTCATCTCCATAGAAACAGTCCCAAACAGACTTTTAAAACAGAGCTCTCTTATTGGCACAGACTAAAATGCCTCTACCACTAGGCCAAAGGCTTTGCATCAGGCCACTCACCCCCCTCCCAACATGTACTTGATTGTGAAGTTTATGGCATCAGGACTAATGCTCCCATGCATGCCATCACCATCGCTGCACACAATGTGTGGTTTGTATATAGGTGCTACACATATACATGTATAGTGTGTGCTTTTAAGACATATGTGTACAGTTCACAACACCTACCAGGCAGCCTAACATCAGATTAGCTAACCACAGTTTACATAGCATACAATGGACCTAATATTATTTTCAAGGGCCATACAATTGTAATTCAGTACATGTATGTACTTGTGCAAGGGTCCAAGTGTTTGTAGGTTTTAGTCCACTTCAATTCCATCTGAATAGTTATCCTCATCTTCACTCTCCTCATCTTTGCCTACGTGTTCATCACCACCTGTACCACCCTGGACCTACAATGTACCTAACTGTACATAGGCCTATACTAGTACCCTGGACCTATATAGGCCTATCCTGGACCTATATGTACATGTACATGTACCTACATAGGCCTACCCTGGACCTACATGTACCTACATACAATGTAGGCCTACCCTGGACCTACATACCTACTGTTCTCAGAGAAAACTGCTACATGTACATGTACCCCAGGCAGTCTAACATCAGATTAGGCTAATCACAGTTTACATAGCACACAATTGTAAGGTCTACATGTAGTACACACTTGTAAGCAACACACACACACACACACACACACACACACACACACACACACACACACACACACACACACACACACACACACACACACACACACACACACACACACACACACACACACACACACACACACACACACACACACACACACACACACACACACACACACACACACACACACACACACACACACACCACACACACACACACACACACACACACACACACACACACACACACACCACACACACACCACACACACACACACACACACACCACACACACACACACACACACACACACACACACACACACACACACACACACACAAACAAACCACACACGCACACACACACACTAACAACACACACAGCACATAGACTTACTCTGTTTCTGGCTTCACAAACAACTTAGTTTTGCAAGCAAAGGGCTCCTGAATTGTAGAAATTTTGTCCATAGTATTTCACAACTGAGGGAGTGGGTGCAGAGATAGTACCAGTATGAGTTAAATGTACTTATTACCACTCTCCCACTTTCATACTGGATGCCAAATTGTGTCTCTCCATCTGATGCATTCAAAATAGTACGAATGTTGTGTGTGTTATCCACACATATGTGATGGTTGTATTTCCCATGCATGGTCCCAATGAGCTTTTTCAAACCAAAACTTATACACAAGCATGCATACAACATCACATAATACATATCATATACATACATACATACATACATACATACATACATACATACATACATACATACATACATACATACATACATACATACATACATACATACATACATACATACATACATACATACATACATACATACATACATACATACATACATACACACACACACACACACACACACAAACACACACACACAGACAACACACACACACACACACACACACACACACATACATACATACATACATACATACATACATACATACATACATACATACATACATACATACATACATACATACATACATACATACATACATACATACATACATACATACATACATACATACATACATACATACATACATACATACATACATACATACATACGTATACACACACACACACACACGCGCGCACACACAGCATGCAGACTGAGAGGGAGAGAGGAAAGATTCATAGCCACTTACACAAGAGATACACAATCTGCGCGTGCACACACACATACACATACATACACACGCACGCACTCACGCGCGCACAGAACACGCGCACACGAAGTAGTGGACGAATACACTTACATGTATACTCTCACTTGGTACAGCCAACGGCTAATGCTAGTAGTTAGTAGTCCTTGGTACAGCCAGCGAATATCGAATAGATGTCCTGGACTCGAGCTCGAGCCAGTTATACTAGAGCTCTAGCTAGTACTCAGCAACTTAACTATCGTATACGTATAAGCTAAGTAACCTTTAATATATAAGCTAACGTACCAGTCAATTAATTGTGTTGCATGTAGCCATATCCGTATCCATGGAAGCTACATTAAAAACACTCAACAACATGGCGCTAATTGAATTGTGACCCAAAACAATTTAAAATTCAAATGGCCAAAATCTATACTAGGTAAATTTTTTAAAATACCTCTAAAAATAATACAACTGCATGATCTCTTATTCTGGGGGCCCACAAAATCTGAATCTAAACTGGTGTAAGAATTATGAGCTGCAGAATACATTAATTAGGTGTGAAAAAGTTGATTTTCCATACATCTCTATGGAAAGTGCTGTTTTCACAAAAACTACAACAATTTTCAATACAAAGCAGTTGTTTTTTGTTCAGCTAAATCGAGATCGCACGTACCTGAAGCAATATTGATAGCCACAAAAGTTTTACCCTATTACGCTATTAATTAACAATCAAGTTTATAAACAGCCGTTCATTTTCTATGGGAGTTATCCGGAAGTATACGCGAATTTACAAACCGCAACAATTGTCAATTTCCTTTGACCGCGATATGTTTATTTGTATTTTAGAAGGGTGCTCCTGCATTGGCCTATGGCAATGATTTTTCCCTATCATACTAGGTCAGGCCCTCCCTTTGGTAAGTGATATAAGTTAAAGTTCATTATTTCAGCCCTGAACCACTCAGTTCTTACCCCGTACGTCCGTCCGCTAAAATCCGGAACAAACAATAGAGAATGTTTAGACTGGCCTTAATTGTTGCTAATTAGGGAGAAAAAAAACAAAAGTCTCTTGCATAATAACAATGGCACTTGTCCTTTAATTTGTCTCGGAGGGTAAGACTAGTCCTATGGGACACTACAGTGCCTACATGTTGCTACATTACCTATGAGCAGTTGTAGTCATGTCTCAAAGGAAATTCTCTAAATCAGTGGCCATCAAAATTGCATGTGCATGTGCAGAATAGATCAAAATTGCATAGCCGGGCACATGCAGAATTTCAACTAGCTTCCTACCCCTCTGCAAGTGTACCATGGATCACGTGTTTACCTGTCTGTTCTTTGCAGCTACATACAGTACAGAACACATGCACCTATATAACTGCACGTCTCGTGGTACAACATTGACTTAAAAGGACATAATTACGCATACTAATTAGCAACAATTAAGGCCAGTCTAAACGTTCTCTATTGTTTGTTCCGGCTTTTAAAAAGCGGACGGACGTACGGGGTAAGAACCCAGAAGTTGTGATGACATATAAGAATAACACCACATTAAGGCGACCATGCATTAGGCAACATGTTGCACGCAATTCAGTGAAGATGATTAAACTTTCAGTAAATTCATAGTTACTACTCATATTCATTTCGTTGCGCGCTTAGTGTATGGTCGCCTTTAGGGAGCATCTATTGGTACCCAAATCTAACTGACCGTCCTGTATAGGCATGCATCAAGCTTTTGTCATAAGGAGACTGTTAACGTGATAATTTGCATGACTTCATAAGCAACGCATTTTTATGTGCACGCGCACACACATACATAGACGACAGGCGCAAGTGCATCGCGTGGCATGTATAATAGACACCATGCAGGCGTGCACATATATAAATGCATATCAGCACTAAAGTGACCATTGCGCACCTCATGCAAGGATAACTGTATAGCTAGTTTACGAAATAGTTTCCACTATATGCATTATGAGCAAGCAGAAAATGTCGAACGCGGTTTCAATGAATGTCAAAAATGAGCACGTTAGACCATGCAAAATAGATTTACGAATGCCTCCAGCATTCAGTTCTACGTATGGTGCCCGTGTCATGAGGCATGTCAGCATGCAGCGCGCAACTATATATATTTTTTAAAGAAAGGAATGAATTAAGAAGTCAAATCAAAGTGGCGCCTTGAACCTGATACAGTGCATCACTTATCTAAGTAAATTAGTAAATTACTGCTAATACAGATGAAATTTTATCGCTCGAGCCTAATATGAAAGAAATTAACCGCAGTAGCGAAGTACATAAGAATTCAGTGACATGCATTGGTAAGGCTATGTATGCGCACATGACCAGTGTATCTTATTCATATGACACAGTACGCGCTGTGGTAATGACGTAGACGCTGCTGCAACGCAATGTTCAAGCTCCGCATAGAAGTATTGGACATTACACAAATGCATGCTTGCAAATCTGAAGTAAAGTAATGGCTCAACCCTGTTTGAATGTATGAATTGCGGTTCCATAATATTACGCAATTAAAGGCTTTTTACGTGGGCACGGAGCCCCAGGTGCTGCTGGTACAGTGGAACTGGAACGTCATCAAATAATCAAATGCGCACAATACACGAAGTAAGTAACTCTTCGTTCCATCACGTCATGTTGCAACGTTGTAATGTGCACAATATATCGTACGGAATACACAAAGATTATAAGAAGCAGTTTTTAATTATTTTATTCCTCAAAACACTCGGGTATGTGCCCCTCTTAGCTCTTGTACTTTGCATTGTGCATCAATCGTGCCTTTTCGTCCTTTCCTTCTTTTTTTTTTTATTGCAACAGATTATCAGTACGAATGAGCGGTGGCTCTTGCATCAACAGAAACCCTTCCTGCGCAGTGCCTTGGTAAAGGTAACGACATTCGCACTTATTAGAGTCATTAACTCTACAGCTGGTCTACGCCGACCACTAACCACAACTAAGCATTCCTGGGAACAGCTTCCGAATATGTATTATTAAGTGAATCGAAATTACGTTACTAGACGGTACTAATTTGTTAACAATAGGACAGCTGATTTAATGCACGTGCCCAGGACATACCTGCATACACCATTTATTAAAACCCGCGCATCACCGTCGCTAGACGTGCAAATCTCGAGATGCGCCTTCTCGGTGCCTTCGTTATCCACATGGCAGTGCTCAACGCATGCAATACATTTCCGGTCACCAGGCGCGATGCGGACCCGATTGAAGACTTGAAAGGAGGGCTTTTGGTGCTCTCTAACTTCCTGAAAAGCCTAGTAAGTCACCACCGCCGTCAAGTGTACGAACAGAGCTTTCGATTTCTTTATGCGAACTTATATTATGTGCAAAACTCCGCACACAGCCCCCTTTTGTAGACGATATCACCCTCGATATCAAAGTACAGACCTTATGCGCTCTCGTTCGAAACATCACTGAGCTAGGTGAAATACTGCAACCGACTCTGAATGAGACCGCCTTTCTGGCGTACCGAGCAATAGCAAATGGCATCAAATCGGACGGATGCAAATGGGTAAGTATGTACTGCATCTCGAACACACATAGCTCGCATATGCGTCGTGCCATGCACGTTCGTGGAGTGATTTACCGCATATTCACGCATGCATTCTGTCATACATCGTGTCTGTGCGTTACTTTTGCCTCCGATTCGTCTTCTATATATTGTGCAGGCGACGAAGGCATCAGCCAGCTGTAACGCTACTACTGTCGACGCTTTCTGCGCGAAATTGAACTTTAAGCCTGTGATCCAGGCGGTGAAACAAGTGTCTGGGTCGTCGAACATAACGTCCGGACGGATGTGGGTTGCTCAGCATCTTGATTCCATCAACAAAGCAGTGGTCGACCTGATTAACACCGCCATTAACACATTTGCTCTTTCTAGTTCAACGGTATAGATTATGAAAAGTTTCTCAACGTTTCAATCAACGTCAATGTGCGTTATATGTAGCACAGTCTACAGGCCTTTTTGTCGCATGAATGTGATTTTCTGATCGATATAGCATATTCTTAAGACAGGCTGAAATAATGTGCCACAAAACTACAGTATATGTATATGCAAAAATCATTTTCCCAAACATTGCAATTTAAACAATCGCCACAAAACTGAGAAGCCTTCAAGTTTCTGGAGTCAGTAATACTGAGATATAATTGATCACGTGCGGGAGCGTGCTATCGCCCCAAAGCGATTTTCTTGGGACAGGGAGCTACAACTGCCACAAACTACAACATCAGTTAACCAACAAAAATACATATTACTTTCCTGCAGTTTGTAAAAAAAAAATTAAAAGTACAAAAGAAGCTTTCGAAGTACATGTTCACGTGTCACGTGATAAGGAAAAACCTATAAGACTGCGGTGAGATCATTGGAAAAATGATCCGTGTATGCACGTGCATGCTTCAACATGCGCATAACGCGGAAGCCCTGCGGCGTAATAAAAGGAAACCTCCTAAGCGCTGCTCGACACTAAACGTTGCTCGGCTGTGTAAGTGACAATCGGATCACGTGCTTCTCAGTATGCATGTGTCGGTAATTTCGGTTCACGTTGCCCTTCTGTACTAGTTAGGCGGACAAAGTAATGTACTCCTACATGTCTCCACGACACGTGCCGCTATATACAGTAGCGGCTCGCACATTAGCACATAAGCACATTCGCACATCAGCAAAAATAACTGCATTCACTTGTAGAAACTATCAGTGTTAGTAGCAAACCTTATCGATTTTTGCCGCTTGCCATCTAATGACTTCACCCTTTATACTAGCCAAAGCTAATTGAACTGATATCCAACGTCTGACAGTACAAAACGCATGAACAATGAAGTCATTATTCGATGGCGAGCGGTATAAATCGATAAGGTTTGCTACGAAAACTAACAGTTTCTAGGTGAATTTAGATATTTTTTTGCTGATGTGCGAATGTGCTAATGTGCTGATGTGCGAGCCGCTACTGTATACAAAAAGTATATATTAGCCTGCATGCACATGCATGTGACTGATTCTTTATGCACACCGAAATGTTCTGTTTTTTTTCTGTTTTTTTTTGTTTTTAATAATAAGATAAAGCATGTGGGTAGCAGGCGTTACGGCCATCGCCCTAGCGCTGAAAATTTAATATTTCTCAGTGCATTCATAGAGGTATGCAAAGCACTTTTACCTCCATGATGATGCCCACTTTTCTGACTGGAGGTTCGACGGATTCCATTTATTTTACAGGGAGAAACAATGCCTTCAAAGGACCTAAAGTCTTCATAATTAGATTGCATGAGATGGTGATTGCAAATATTCAATTGCCTGCATCTTGCGTGCAAAATGTTTTTCTATTTACCCCATGGATGCCTTGCTCAAGAAAAATGGATTCATGCACGTAGGCGCCTACTTACCCCGCGGCATTTTACAGCCAGCTCGAGCATGGCCACTTGCAGGCTTGCACTGAGTGTGAATCCTTTATGAGGTGATGCGTTGCTCTCATGATAGAAAGTTCCGTGCGAGCGAGGTTGTGGTACCAATGCGCAACTGATGAATGAAAGAGTGCAAGGTGTATATGCTGTCGGCGCTTCTGGTTTAAAGCGGGGTATAGTTCGGCACTCTTTCATATCCATCAGTGCATGCGCATTGTTACCACAAAAAAATATGTATACAGCATGCTAACCTATAGGTGCATGTTTGTCGCAATTCTTTGTTTCTTTTGTTCGTTTGTTTGTTTTTTATTGCATGTTCATGCATTCAGTCTTGCACACAAGAACATATCCGCTGTGTTACCATTGCGCATGTAATATGACCCAAAAAAATTTGCGAGGGAGTGGAGGGGGAGCGATATAGAAGGCCAGCGGCCTCTGTATTTATGCATTTATGAATCGTATACTCTACACCAGAAATAATTGCACCCAGCCTACCACTGATGCATTCCATTGGGTGTTTTAGATTTGTGCTGGCTTCTCCCATGGTACAATTGTTATGTAAACTTCACTTGCTATGTTGAGGAAACAAACTGCAATGGAGCTATTGTTTTAATTAAATAAGCTGTTACGCATGTTTGGCACGCGCATGAGTCTTCTTACATCCTGGGTAGGAGTCATTAAAGAATCAAGTAGCTAAATTTTGCTGAGGGAATTAGGATTTGTATAGTTGCGCCAGTTGTAAACCAATAACATACCATGCAGTTAGCCAAAGAGAGATATTCTGTTGTTACGTAATTACAGTCGGCATATAGAAACCTAATATTAATGGCTTCCGAGCCTCTAGTAGTTCCCTGATATCTGCTACTATCATATCAGCTACTATCATATCTGTTCATATCTGCTACTGTCATTTCTGTTCACATCTGCTACTGTCATATCTGTTCACATCTGCTACTGTCATATCTGTTCATATCTGCTACTATCATATCTGTTCATATCTGCTACTATCATATCTGTTCATATCAGCTATATACTGTCATATCTGCTACTGTTCATCTGTCATATCTGTTCATATCAGCTACTATCATATCTGCTAACAGATATGAACACACGAATGCCTTGTAGTTACTGGGGAAAAAAAACTTCAAGGGGGAGGGGGAGGGGGTGGAAGTCTTATTTATACAATGTGATGCACCGTCATTTTAATTACGGAGTGTACGTCGAAAATAAACATGTGCGCTGACTTGGGGTGCATGCATGCATGCTTCTCACAGCCCCATTGTCATATGGAATGGGAGGCTCACAGCCCCATTGACAAATGGAGTGGGAGGCTTGGCAGTTCTTCTCTCGTCTGCATGGTATCTCAGCAAAGTTCCTGTGCACTGTTCGATGTCTATTTGCAGGCATCTTTCGAACTATATTGAGCCCAACATAACACTAGATTTACCAACTTTCGATGCGTAAGAATCATTTGATAGAGGGACTTTTCTGTTCACAGAAAATAAAAAAATAAAAACACTTTGTATGCTAAATTATGTGATAGGATACAGTGCAGTGTAGATCATTAATTACATGTATACTAGACTTCGCCCACGCTATATGGTGTTCCGTATATACGTAATACGGTATAGCGCGCGTATAATTTTATCCGCGTGGTCATTGGGCTCAAAACCGCTGGCTATCGTTAATTTGTGTGCATGCAGACAGCTCCGTACATGGATGGTGACAACAGACCGCGTGCTTGCGGGGACATGGGATTTGGGGGCTCATGCAGGTACAGGACGACCCGTAGCCGCGGAACCGATTTCCTGATGATGAATCGAAGTCGAAACAACGTATTTGGGGAACTGAAGGAAAAGAAGCCTGTAAACATCCTGTTTCTGATGCATACAGACCTGATTTATAAGTCTTCCGTACAGAGGCTGAGAAGGATCACAGCTGTAAAGCAAGCGGAGATTACGAAATGAAATCGCTCAATTCAGTTGTGGCGTGTTTTCTTCTCATCATGTATGCAAATTTGGTCAGAGGTGGCATTCCGAAAACTAGAAGCGCACCATGCATCAGAGGAGTGGAGGCATGTATGCAGGGCTCAGGTGTTACGGAGAGAAGGGCTCTGATAAACGGATTTAATGCCATCAAAAAGCTATTGGTAAGTCGACCGACGGTATACCACGCAGTTCAAAAATCCCACTGCTTTGTCCCTCCAGCAAAGACAAGTGTTCGTCTCCACATACGATACGCTAAGCATTCTGGGTAAAATGGAGCAGTACAAGTACCTTATCCAACAATTTCAGAATGGCGACGACACCTTCGCCAATAACACAAAGCTGTCCATCTACTCTGCAGTCCTTGATGGCGTCACTACGGCGGCCTGCTCTTACGTGAGTTGTGCAAGTGATTCCTGTGTGACTTACACAATATTCCCTCCTGTATTAAATTAATAACAGATTAATACATTCGTTGGCGCAGACTTCAGGATTAACTGCACTGACCCCGCTGAGGTCAGCATAACACTTACAGCGCTGGGGCTTGTGCAGGACATCACGAATACTGAGAACTCGCTTCCGAGCGTGGATTGCCTTGATTCCTGCCAGTGGATCAAGCAGAACATCCCGGAAGAACTGAGCACACTTACTTCTAACCTCGCGTACTGCCGTTAATCGAAAAAAATTAGGACTAAACTTGATCTTACACCTGCATCAGTTAAAAGTATATCTGGTTCAATGTACACTCATGCCGTACACAATAAATTTCCGCGCATTCCTTTTAATTTTTAGGAGGTCTTGTTATAAAGTGCCATTGCAAGTGCAACGAGTCAGTTTCAGTTCCTTACACGAGATTTAATCATGCAATTCAAATTGCCGGTATATCTGCTAAAAGCAATAAAGAAAGTGACACAAATATTGCATGCTGCATGAGATAATTCAAGACTGATTACTGCACGTGTCCTCATTTCAGTGTTAAAACCCATATTAATATGAGAGCCACCCGAGGGAAATGGAATGGGAATTAAAATCTCCTATGACTGAGGGACCGCACAACACTTGCAGTGCCTCCAAGTGGGCTCAAATATTTCCTCGTTAAAAAGTTACAATCTCGGTAGTATTTTCGCATATCGAGAAATTTTAATACATCGAGAGGCCAACGTCCTGGGAACGAGATTTAAGACTCATCTTCCCATGCGCATGAGCGCAGTGCGCGCTGCATGCTGTATACTACTAGTAACGCTTCATGCGGCCATCAATTACAACTCCGGCACAACTATACCGTACACGGCTAATTTTCTACCTATAAATGGGACAGTGCCCGCGAAAAGGGACCTAGTGTATTTATATAAAACGATATAAAATTTTGTTCATATAAAACTGATATAACTTCCGAACGGTACACGCCATTGACTTCCTATTTTCAACACTTCATACTACACCATTTCTCTACGGTAAAATACTTTTTGGGGTCTTGCACTTGCTCCGTGCCTGTATTGCAACGTCCGATACCCCACAAGGTATGAACCCGTCATAACTTTCGGCAGGAGTAATCAAATCGCTTCAAAATCGGTATGTAGATAGAGAGGTCCTATACCTATCGATTTGTTCTGTTCGTTAATTTTTATGCCATCTGTTACGGAGATACAGTTGAATAAACTACGTGCACGTTTTCCCGCTTGATTCGCGCCAATGTAATAATCCCCGCCTCCCCATACATTGAGCGGAGCGCAATTTGCCCAAATCATTGGCGCGAAACGAGCGCGAAAATGTGCACGTAGTTTGTTCAACTGTATCTCCGTAACAGATGGCATAAAAATTAACGAACAGAACAAATAGATAGGTATAGGACCTCTCTATCTACATACCGAATTTGAAGCGATTTGATTACTCCTACCGAAAGTTATGACGGGTTCATACCTTGTGGGGTATCGGACGTTGCAATACAGGCACGGAGCAAGTGCTAAGACCCCAAAAAGTATTTTACCGTAGAGAAATGGTGTAGTATGAAGTGTTGAAAATAGGAAGTCAATGGCGTGTACCGTTCGGAAGTTATATCAGTTTTATATGAACAAAATTTTATATCGTTTTATATAAATACACTAGGTCCCTTTTCGCGGGCACTGTCCCAAATATAGCATAATAATGTCTTTGATTTCAAATGCTATACGCATAATTTACAAAAATGACGTCTTAATAATCGCAGATGAACCTATAATTATAGTACCAATTCAAATGATTGCTAATTGCAAGACACAGTTATGTTTCCACAGCCGATAGCTATATAAGCTGTCAGCCTTATGCTCTCCGAAGTCTTGCACCATACCCATTTGCAATGATCGATGCAGTCGACGATAAGGGTACGCTGTAGTACTAGGATCTTCTGTCTCAGGTCCAGTGACATTGTAGCCATGACAACGTCTGCAGGGTCATTCCAGTTGACCCGAGGATACGCAGGGGGCAACTGACTGTCAATCTACAACGGTATTAATGTTAAAGCAAAACTTGAAATAAGCGACCCCATGTGTGCAATGCAATTTCTACTGCTTGAAAGTAATCCCGAGTTAAATTTGAATAAACAAAAAGATGTGAAAGGAGAGAACGGGAGAATGGGAATGAATGGAGGGATAGTCTGACATAGCCACGCTCTCGCTATGCGCGAAGGGCGAGGGTGTGGCTACGTCAGACTATAGGTGGAGGGCTGGAAGGAAGCTCTCTTACGTATCTCCAGGAGTCACGAACAGCAAGGTTTAGGATGGTCGAATAAATTGTCAGCATCGTGTTGTTAGCGAGTGCCGCGTCGCTGGCTTGTATCTGCTCGATCAGGTGCGCATAAAAGATCATAGAGGAAACGACGCTAAAGTTTTTGGCGACGTTTTCCAAAATCAATTGGTTTTTTGGCTATATTAAAAAAAAAAAAATAAAGTTTTAATTTAAAAACGCAATCAATCAATCTCATCAACTTCGGAACACGAAGTATTTAATAAAGAATGATTTCTCTCATAGTCAGTAAGTATGCTTTACCATTAGTTTTAATAACACCTGAAGGCCGTTTACCAGTCCCCATTTCTCTACATCATCAGGCTGGCATGTCGCTCGGGTTATTTTGTGTGGCTCACTACTCGTGAGGAGCAATGACGTTCCGAAAAAGACGAAAATGGTAGTTAGAATTCTTTTCATTGTAGTAATCATGTAAAGATGTACACGTCGTAGAGTCAGTGGAAAGTTGTGGATTAACTATTGAAGGCAAATTGCTTTTATATACATGACCTGTCGAATGAATGGAATGAACAACAGGATATGACGGGTTTGCAATTTATTTTAACTTGTTTTTTTTTTGTTTTGGGAGGTGAAATGTTGGTGTCCCGTGTGTACACATATCCGTATAGAACCTGTTATATGTAGCTATTTATTTTCCTTTGCGATGCGTGCATGCCGCCGTAGACAATAGAGTTCGGGAATACCCTGACTAAATAGTGACATGCAACGACGCGTGGGCTGGGAAGTGCTAGCGCACAGCGGGTGAGGGGTATTAAAGGAGGGGTCTGTCCCTCGGGTTTATCCCGCCCTTCAATTGTTATGGTACATATTTGCGCATTGCTATTTAATTCTTAAAGGTTGTAGCATAATTGAATGGAACGTTATAACATGCATAGCATTTTATCATGCTCATGCACTGTATGTATGTATAATATACATATGGGATCGTTTCCGCGAAAAGGGACCTATACGCATGTTTTTTGTTTTCAAGATTTCAAATTTTGGGATATTCTAGAAGTCTGAAATGTCCTCTCCACACATTGCACTGAAAATTTGAGTATCTGTCATGGAGTTGTTAGGCTCTGAATTTTTAATTAGCCATACATTTCAATGCAAGCGTTACGTACTGGAAATTTTCAATTCAATGCAGGTACGTGCGCGTACTGGAAATTTTATAATGTATGCGCAAGGCCCTTTTCGCGGAAACGATCCAATATAACACTGATCTACCAGTTCACATGCGTGTATCTGTTTGACTGCATCCAATTTAGTACCACGACCGTCGCTTTGCGTAATCTATTTAAAAATTAAAAGCCTGTCTCACATAAACTATTTCATTTGGGTACTTTTGTGGGATAAGTGGACCTGAGAGTTGCAATTGTGCCGACATACTGGGTGCGCGCGGGGATCGCTGGTCTCGTGCTTGTTATACATATTTGTATCAGTAACATCGTGCAGGGGACACGGCTGTTTGCGGCTGGAAACTAGGTTTATAATTAGAACATTACGGTACGCGACCAAATCAGCAATAGAAACCACCTCATTAAGAAAGGCATATGTTCCAACATTGTCGGTACCCTTAAATATGTATATAAATAATGTACAATCTTTATTTACACTTTTCTTTATTCTAAACACTCGGTACGCACTCACCAAATAAAATGAACCAATACTGCGCAACTTGTTTATATACGGTCACACGGGAGCGAAAATGGAGGTTGTGTTACAAGACTCGTTCGAGCGGACTCCGGGAACGACCGATAAAGGTAGGCGTTCTATCCTTTCATCATCAGACCTGGAACAACAAGAAACTCCAATCCTTAACCCTTAGCGCATTTTCTATAGACACCAAATACTATGTTTTTTATATGAATAAACGACACGCGTTGCGGTTGTTTTATTATACATGCGTTTGTTAACACATATCAGGAATGGATTATCACATTACACAAGTGCAGCTACACTGCAGGGTGTGTGCCAGAAGGCTGTTAAAGGCAAAAAGCAAATGTCCATCAACCATATTTCTGTGCAAAGCACATGCTGCAAAATTGCTCAATGCTTTTGGTATTGATACCAACAACGATGACAACAGAGTTCGTCCTGAACACTTCTGTCCACGTGCATTAGACAGTGGCATGCACAGGAAAATTCACTACAAATGTGGCACTGCCCCCTTTCAGTGGGAGATGCATTCAGACCAGGAATGCAAGGTAAGTGACTACACATGTGCCCACATAAAATGAAATGTTGCTATTATACAGATGTGTGAGCACTTTCATGAAAGTGCAAAAGGCGCACTTGCAAAAGGAGCAGAAAAACAGCACAATGTCACTAAAGAGCGCTTACCAGGAATAACCCCAAACATGATCATTGGATCTGTCAATAAGAGTGACTCCCCCAGTCATCTCATTTGAGCATTCTTATCCAAGACCTCCGTTAGCAAAGATAATCTGTCTGTTCTGGACCAACTTGAGTGCCCAGTGTGTTTGGACATTCTAACACAGCCAATGGAACTTCCCTGTAAAGCAATGGCTTGCACCCAGTGCATCATACATTGGGTAGCAACTACAGGCTCAGTACATTGTCCTTGCTGCTATTCAGTGTGAGCCAATGCACATTAAGCCAGCATCAAACCTGGTGCTCTCGATGCTGAAGGATGTCCTGGTCCACTGCACAATCTGTACAAGAGATATGAGGGCTGCTATGTATGAGCATCATGAGTGCACCCCATCACTTACACATGAGGAGCAACAATCAGCTGCTAAACTCATCAAAAGGATCAGACCTGAAAAAGGTGTATTTCAACTTCCTACAGAGGGAACAGTTAAGCGTATTTAGTGTCAACATGCACTGTTACCATTGTTACATAATTTTATGTTCTCACTCATTATAGCCAATAACATTCATGCATGTAACCAATGCCCACAATCCAACCACTACCGTATGTACAAGGACACTCCAGTCGAGATGCTCTGAGTTGCAGGATATTCGAAGGATTGTCAGTGGTGGAGAGCCATCTGCTCTGCTTCAAAGTGAAGTGCTCTCTCTTAGTGATGAAGAATGGAAGTCTTTGCTAAAGGAGGCAGGCATCTCTGATGAAATAAAGATTGGACCAGCAGAGGTATTAGCCATAAAAGTAGGGCTTGCTATTCCATGGAATAAGATACGACTGCTTAGAAGGTACGTAGAAGTCATTTACAGTCAAGCATCCCATGATATCCAACAATGTGATGTCATTTCAGGTGGCTAAAGGCATCTAATGTGTCCCTGGCATGTGAGGAGAGAATGCGTCATGTCTCAAAAAGGATAGTGGGTGACAATATACAGGGTGAACTGGCACCATTTTCATTTACACTAACCTCTGGTGGAGAAGAACTGCAGGCTGCCCCACTTGTGTTCATACCAAATCTGATCCAGAAGGTCACTCAGCTCCTTGATGAGAACCACAGGTAACAGAAATTTAAACACAACATAATACATCATGTTGGACTGTTGCAGGACAAGCAGGTTGACCTGGCACCTCCACATACGATACGCTAAGCATTCTGGGTAAAATGGAGCAGTACAACTAGCTTATCCAACAATTTCAGAATAGCGACGACACCTTCGCCAATAACACAAAGCTGTCCATCTACTCTGCAGTCCTTGATGGCGTCACTACGGCGGCCTGCTCTTACGTGAGTTGTGCAAGTGATTCCTGTGTGACTTACACAATATTCACTCCTGTATTAAATTAATAACAGATTAATACATTCGTTGGCGCAGACTTCAGGATTAACTGCACTGACCCTGCTGAGGTCAGCATAACACTTACGGCGCTGGGGCTTGTGCAGGACATCACGAATACTGAGAACTCGCTTCCGAGCGTGGATTGCCTTGATTCCTGCCAGTGGATCAAGCAGAACATCCCGGAAGAACTAAGCACACTTACTTCTAACCTCGCGTACTGCCGTTAATTGAAAAAAATTAGGACTAAATTTGATCTTACACCTGCATCAGTTAAAAGTATTTCTGATTCAATGTACACTCATGCCGTACACAATAAATTTCCGCGCATTCCTTTTAATTTTTAGGAGGTCTTGTTACAAAGTGCCATTGCAAATGCAACGAGTCAGTTTCAGTTCCTTACACGAGATTTAATCATGCAATTCAAATTGCCGGTATATCTGCTAAAAGCAATAAAGAAAGTGTCACAAATATTGCATGCTGCATGACCTCTCTCACGCATGCGAGATAATTCAAGACTGATTATTGCACGTGTCTCATATCAGTGTTAAAACCCATATTAATATGAGAGCCACCCGAGGGAAATGGAAAAATGGGGGGGGGGGGGGAGGTGTATATTGGAGATCTTTTGTAGAGTTTGCTTTTCGTAGATCACAAACAATTAAGCAAATGTCAACAACAACAAAAAAAAAAAAAACAAAAAAAAAAACATCCACACACCAATGCACCTAGCTTTTACACGGAGGAGATTTAGCAGGCCTTTCACATCGACTCAAGACCTGAGATCCACCCCTAGAATTTATGTAACAAGTCTATTTATCAATGACGCTCATTACACCTTATACACACATGCAAAATGAAAAGTTGTTGTTTCATTCCATTTTGATTTATAGCCCTTGACATTGCTGGTGTAACTCTGAATGTACTCCGCAAATGCTGTGTTCGTGCGTGAGCTTCAAAAGACACGTGGACCATATCAGCACATGAAGTGGAGGCGAGGCATCGCGGATATTCATATTGAGTTTTTCAGTAGTAAGATGTATATGGACTCTCTGCATGGTATACAAGCGATATGTGAATACCATAAGCACCAGTTGAGAGCAGTACCGCTTTGCTCTCTTCAAATTGCCTCCAGCTTTCATGACACCTTTTTGATCAAGTACAATGGAATCCAAGGAATGGGGGACAAAAGAACCCCTACTATCAATAACTGGTCCAGTTTTGTCAGGCAAAACGTGCATGGTTATTTCCCTACAGGTTTTGGAATATGATAACATCATTAACTGGGGGAGGAGGTTAGGTCTATTTCACGGAACGGAACGGAACGGAACGCAGGACTAAAACACGGACACATGGAACGAAGCACTATAAGTATCATGTCACTGCGCACGCATCTCACGTGTTCATACTGTGGCCTGTTTGCAGTTGCATATGCCACTACTATTTGCTATGGGGAAAAGCCACAGAAATTCATTTTTGATCAGGGCTTGATGAGACGTCATTTGCTTAAGTGCTTGGCTTATGGAAGAATTCCCTGTTAGAAAAGAAAGCAGAAATTCTGACAAAGTTATCAACCACGATGCAGTTATGCATGGTTCATTATTCATGTAGAATGCCAAAGACCAAAGATGAAGACATGATTGCATGTTCAAGTTGCGGTGAAGTCTTATCACAAAAATCTATGTGTTGAAGTTACAGCTGCATTGTTCTTTAGAGGAGAAATGGATTTGTACAAACTGCTCTTATTAGAAGTTTCGTCCTTTGTTGTATTAAGATGAAACTTGCATGGCAAAATAGATGTAATGCAATACACCACTTGTCTCCCGTCGTAAATATGCATTTCTCATATTTTGGTGGAAGGCAGAAAGCTCTGTGCATGGCCTTACATTTTTCTTCCGCTGTACATTTCACCGGCCTATACACTGATATTGAATCTGCAGGAGGCTCTAGCAATAAAGATAAAACTTCCGAAGTTTGAAGAGGCGAACGAGATACGATCAAAGCCATGGAGTACTCCACACGCACACAAGTATGAACACGTGCAGATGCGTGCGCAGTGACATGATACTGATAGTGCTTCGTTCCGTGTGTTCCGTGTTTTAGTCCTGCGTTCCGTTCCGTTCCGTTCCGTGAAATAGACCTAACCGGGGGAGGATGCTGAGTACATATTTAGGATTAAGACCCTGTAGCAAAGAAAAGATGAAAAGCACATTGCCGGCAAAAGCATGCCACCTCGAGTTCGTATATATGACATCTGCATTGCCACCCAGAAAAAAAAGTGACATTTTTTATTCAACTCAATCTCAATTTGCGTGCATATTTTTCAAAGAATTAAAGGGTATCAGCAGACTCGTGTAGCAACGTAGAAACAAAATTAAATGCAAAATCGAAGCCTCCTCATCGTTTTGAAACTATTTACCTCGAAGCACCAGAACTGCAATGGTTCAAACCGCATCCGATGAGATATCACACATTCTAGATCGTATAACATCAGTTCTCAGTGATGCAACCCGGAATGCTTGGATGGTACCTTTCTATGCCGCTACCCCTTATCTTACACGTACTACCTTCATCTTGATCATCCTATACTGCAAGAAAGAAGACGTGTGTATATAGCTTATATGGATTACGCAGAAGTGTGCCGGCTATACATCAAATCCTGCATTTATAATTATGCGGCTATTTATGCCTATAAATAATTTAGCGCCGCATTGTACATGTGGGCCGGCATTTGCATCCATTCATTATAAAGTTTTAACAGCCTGCATTTGACAGTGGGAATTAAAATCTCCTATGACTGAGGGACCGCACAACACTTGCAGTGCCTCCAAGTGGGCTTAATATTTCCGCGTTAAAAAGTTACAATTTCGGTATATATAGTATTTTCGCATATCGAGAAATTTTAATACATCGAGAGGCCAACGGTCCTGGGAACGAGATTTAAGACTCATCTTCCCATGCGCATGAGCGCAGTGCGCGCTGCATGCTGTATACTACTAGTAACGCTTCATGCGGCCATCAATTACAACTCCGGCACAACTATACCGTACACGGCTAATTTTCTACCTATAAATATAGCATAATAATGTCTTTGATTTCAAATGCTATACGCATAATTTACAAAAATGACGTCTTAATAATCGCAGATGAACCTATAATTATAGTACCAATTCAAATGATTGCTAATTGCAAGACACAGTTATGTTTCCACAGCCGATAGCTCTATAGGCTGTCAGCCTTATGCTCTCCGAAGTCTTGCACCATACCCATTTGCAATGATCGATGCAGTCGACGATAAGGGTACGCTGTAGTACTAGGATCTTCTGTCTCAGGTCCAGTGACATTGTAGCCATGACAACGTCTGCAGGGTCATTCCAGTTGACCCGAGGATACGCAGGGGGCAACTGACTGTCAATCTACAACGGTATTAATGTTAAAGCAAAACTTGAAATAAGCGACCCCATGTGTGCAATGCAATTTCTACTGCTTGAAAGTAATCCCGAGTTAAATTTGAATAAACAAAAAGATGTGAAAGGAGAGAACGGGAGAATGGGAATGAATGGAGGGATAGTCTGACATAGCCACGCTCTCGCTATGCGCGAAAGGCGAGGGTGTGGCTACGTCAGACTATAGGTGGAGGGCTGGAAGGAAGCTCTCTTACGTATCTCCAGGAGTCACGAACAGCAAGGTTTAGGATGGTCGAATAAATTGTCAGCATCGTGTTGTTAGCGAGTGCCGCGTCGCTGGCTTGTGTCTGTTCGATCAGGTGCGCATAAAAGCTCATAGAGGAAACGACGCTAAAGTTTTTGGCGACGTTCTCCAAAATCGATTGGTTTTTTGGCTATATAAAAAAAAAAAAAAGATAAAGTTTTATTTTTAAAACGCAATCAATCAATCTCATCAACTTCGGAACACGAAGTATTTAATAAAGAATGATTTCTCTCATAGTCAGTAAGTATGCTTTACCATTAGTTTTAATAACACCTGAAGGCCGTTTACCAGTCCCCATTTTTCTACATCATCAGGCTGGCATGTCGCTCGGGTTATTTTGTGTGGCTCACTACTCGTGAGGAGCAATGACGTTCCGAAAAAGACGAAAATGGTAGTCAGAATTCTTTTCATTGTAGTAATCATGTAAAGATGTACACGTCGTAGAGTCAGTGGAAAGTTGTGGATTAACTATTGAAGGCAAATTGCTTTTACATACATGACCTGTCGAATGAATGGAATGAACAACAGGATATGACGGGTTTGCAATTTATTTTAACTTGTTTTTTTTTTGTTTTGGGAGGTGAAATGTTGGTGTCCCGTGTGTACACATATCCGTATAGAACCTGTTATATGTAGCTATTTATTTTCCTTTGCGATGCGTGCATGCCGCCGTAGACAATAGAGTTCGGGAATACCCTGACTAAATAGTGACATGCAACGACGCGTGGGCTGGGAAGTGCTAGCGCACAGCGGGTGAGGGGTATTAAAGGAGGGGTCTGTCCCTCGGGTTTATCCCGCCCTTCAATTGTTATGGTACATATTTGCGCATTGCTATTTAATTCTTAAAGGTTGTAGCATAATTGAATGGAACGTTATAACATGCATAGCATTTTATCATGCTCATGCACTGTATGTATGTATAATATACATATGGGATCGTTTCCGCGAAAAGGGGACCTATACGCATGTTTTTTGTTTTCAAGATTTCAAATTTTGGGATATTCTAGAAGTCTGAAATGTCCTCTCCACACATTGCACTGAAAATTTGAGTATCTGTCATGGAGTTGTAAGGCTCTGAATTTTTAATTAGCCATACATTTCAATGCAAGCGTTACGTACTGGAAATTTTCAATTCAATGCAGGTACGTGCGCGTACTGGAAATTTTATAATGTATGCGCAAGGCCCTTTTCGCGGAAACGATCCAATATAACACTGATCTACCAGTTCACATGCGTGTATCTGTTTGACTGCATCCAATTTAATACCACGACCGTCGCTTTGCGTTCTATTTAAAAATTTAAAGCCTGTCTCACATAAACTATTTCATTTGGGTACTCTTGTGGGATAAGTGGACCTGAGAGTTGCAATTGTGCCGACATACTGGGTGCGCGCGGGGATCGCTGGTCTCGTGCTTGTTATACATATTTGTATCAGTAACATCGTGCAGGGGACACGGCTGTTTGCGGCTGGAAACTAGGTTTATAATTAGAACATTACGGTACGCGACCAAATCAGCAATAGAAACCACCTCATTAAGAAAGGCATATGTTCCAACATTGTCGGTACCCTTAAATATGTACATAAATAATGTACAATCTTTATTTACACTTTTCTTTATTCTAAACACTCGGTACGCACTCACCAAATAAAATGAACCAATACTGCGCAACTTGTTTATATACGGTCACACGGGAGCGAAAATGGAGGTTGTGTTACAAGACTCGTTCGAGCGGACTCCGGGAACGACCGATAAAGGTAGGCGTTCTATCCTTTCATCATCAGACCTGGAACAACAAGAAACTCCAATCCTTAACCCTTAGCGCATTTTCTATAGACACCAAATACTATGTTTTTTATATGAATAAACGACACGCGTTGCGGTTGTTTTATTATACATGCGTTTGTTAACACATATCAGGAATGGATTATCACATTACACAAGTGCAGCTACACTGCAGGGTGTGTGCCAGAAGGCTGTTAAAGGCAAAAAGCAAATGTCCATCAACCATATTTCTGTGCAAAGCACATGCTGCAAAATTGCTCAATGCTTTTGGTATTGATACCAACAACGATGACAACAGAGTTCGTCCTGAACACTTCTGTCCACGTGCATTAGATAGTGGCATGCACAGGAAAATTCACTACAAATGTGGCACTGCCCCCTTTCAGTGGGAGATGCATTCAGACCAGGAATGCAAGGTAAGTGACTACACATGTGCCCACATAAAATGAAATGTTGCTATTATACAGATGTGTGAGCACTTTCATGAAAGTGCAAAAGGCGCACTTGCAAAAGGAGCAGAAAAACAGCACAATGTCACTAAAGGGCGCTTACCAGGAATAACCCCAAACATGATCATTGGATCTGTCAATAAGAGTGACTCCCCCAGTCATCTCATTTGAGCATTCTTATCCAAGACCTCCGTTAGCAAAGATAATCTGTCTGTTCTGGACCAACTTGAGTGCCCAGTGTGTTTGGACATTCTAACACAGCCTATGGAACTTCCCTGTAAAGCAATGGCTTGCGCCCAGTGCATCATACATTGGGTAGCAACTACAGGCTCAGTACATTGTCCTTGCTGCTATTCGTGTGAGCCAATGCACATTAAGCCAGCATCAAACCTGGTGCTCTCGATGCTGAAGGATGTCCTGGTCCACTGCACAATCTGTACAAGAGATATGAGGGCTGCTATTTATGAGCATCATGAGTGCACCCCATCACTTACACATGAGGAGCAACAATCAGCTGCTAAACTCATCAAAAGGATCAGACCTGAAAAAGGTGTATTTCAACTTCCTACAGGGGGAACAGTTAAGCGTATTTAGTGTCAACATGCACTGTTACCATTGTTACATAATTTTATGTTCTCACTCATTATAGCCAATAACATTCATGCATGTAACCAATGCCCACAATCCAACCACTACCGTATGTACAAGGACACTCAAGTCGAGATGCTCTGAGTTGCAGGATATTCGAAGGATTGTCAGTGGTGGAGAGCCATCTGCTCTGCTTCAAAGTGAAGTGCTCTCTCTTAGTGATGAAGAACGGAAGTCTTTGCTAAAGGAGGCAGGCATATCTGATGAAATAAAGATTGGACCAGCAGAGGTATTAGCCATAAAAGTAGGGCTTGCTATTCCATGGAATAAGATACGACTGCTTAGAAGGTACGTAGAAGTCATTTACAGTCAAGCATCCCATGATATCCAACAATGTGATGTCATTTCAGGTGGCTAAAGGCATCTAATGTGTCCCGAGAGAATGCGTCATGTCTCAAAAAGGATAGTGGGTGACAATATACAGGGTGAACTGGCACCATTTTCATTTACACTAACCTCTGGTGGAGAAGAACTGCAGGCTGCCCCACTTGTGTTCATACCAAATCTGATCCAGAAGGTCACTCAGCTCCTTGATGAGAACCACAGGTAACAGAAATTTAAACACAACATAATACATCATGTTGGACTGTTGCAGGACAAGCAGGTTGACCTGGCACCTCCACATACGATACGCTAAGCATTCTGGGTAAAATGGAGCAGTACAACTAGCTTATCCAACAAATTCAGAATAGCGACGACACCTTCGCCAATAACACAAAGCTGTCCATCTACTCTGCAGTCCTTGATGGCGTCACTACGGCGGCCTGCTCTTACGTGAGTTGTGCAAGTGATTCCTGTGTGACTTACACAATATTCCCTCCTGTATTAAATTAATAACAGATTAATACATTCGTTGGCGCAGACTTCAGGATTAACTGCACTGACCCCGCTGAGGTCAGCATAACACTTACGGCGCTGGGGCTTGTGCAGGACATCACGAATACTGACAACTCGCTTCCGAGCGTGGATTGCCTTGATTCCTGCCAGTGGATCAAGCAGAACATCCCGGAAGAACTAAGCACACTTACTTCTAACCTCGCGTACTGCCGTTAATTGAAAAAAATTAGGACTAAACTTGATCTTACACCTGCATCAGTTAAAAGTATTTCTGATTCAATGTACACTCATGCCGTACACAATAAATTTCCGCGCATTCCTTTTAATTTTTAGGAGGTCTTGTTACAAAGTGCCATTGCAAATGCAACGAGTCAGTTTCAGTTCCTTACACGAGATTTAATCATGCAATTCAAATTGCCGGTATATCTGCTAAAAGCAATAAAGCAAGTGTCACAAATATTGCATGCTGCATGACCTCTCTCACGCATGCGAGATAATTCAAGACTGATTATTGCACGTGTCTCATATCAGTGTTAAAACCCATATTAATATGAGAGCCACCCGAGGGAAATGGAAAAATGGGGGGGGGGGGGGGGGGGGGGAGGTGTATATTGGAGATCTTTTGTAGAGTTTGCTTTTCGTAGATCACAAACAATTAAGCAAATGTCAACAACAAAAAAAAAAAAACATCCACACACCAATGCACCTAGCTTTTACACGGAGGAGATTTAGCAGGCCTTTCACATCGACACAAGACCTGAGATCCACCCCTAGAATTTATGTAACAAGTACTATTTATCAATGACGCTCATTACACCTTATACACACATGCAAAATGAAAAGTTGTTGTTTCATTCCATTTTGATTTATAGCCCTTGACATTGCTGGTGTAACTCTGAATGTACTCCGCAAATGCTGTGTTCGTGCGTGAGCTTCAAAAGACACGTGGACCATATCAGCACATGAAGTGGAGGCGAGGCATCGCGGATATTCATATTGAGTTTTTCAGTAGTAAGATGTATATGGACTCTCTGCATATTATACAAGCGATATGTGAATACCATAAGCACCAGTTGAGAGCAGTACCGCTTTGCTCTCTTCAAATCGCCTCCAGCTTTCATGAAACCTTTTTGATCAAGTACAATGGAATGGGGGACACAAGATACCCTACTATCAATAACTGGTCCAGTGTTATCAGGCAAAACGAGCATGGTTATTTCCCTACAGGTTTTGGAATATGAGAACATCATTAACTGGGGAAGGAGGTTAGGTCTATTTCACGGAACGGAACGGAACGCAGGACTAAAACACGGACCATGGAACGAAGCACTATAAGTATCATGTCACTGCGCACGCATCTCACGTGTTCATACTGTGGCCTGTTTGCAGTTGCATATGCCACTACTATTTGCTATGGGGAAAAGCCAGAGAAATTCATTTTTGATCAGGGCTTGATGAGACGTCATTTGCTTAAGTGCTTGGCTTATGGAAGAATTCCCTGTTAGAAAAGAAAGCAGAAATTCTGACAAAGTTATCAACCACGATGCAGTTATGCATGGTTCATTATTCATGTAGAATGCCAAAGACCAAAGATGAAGACATGATTGCATGTTCAAGTTGCGGTGAAGTCTTATCACAAAAATCTATGTGTTGAAGTTACAGCTGCATTGTTCTTTAGAGGAGAAATGGATTTGTACAAACTGCTCTTATTAGAAGTTAATTCGTCCTTTGTTGTATTCAGATGAAACTTGCATGGCGAAATAGATGTAATGCAATACACCACTTGTCTCCCGTCGTAAATATGCATTTCTCATATTTTGGTGGAAGGCAGAAAGCTCTGTGCATGGCCTTACATTTTTCTTCCGCTGTACATTTCACCGGCCTATACACTGATATTGAATCTGCAGGAGGCTCTAGCAATAAAGATAAAACTTCCGAAGTTTGAAGAGGCGAACAAGATACGATCAAAGCCATGGAGTACTCCACACGCACACAAGTATGAACACGTGCAGATGCGTGCGCAGTGACATGATACTGATAGTGCTTCGTTCCGTGTGTTCCGTGTTTTAGTCCTGCGTTCCGTTCCGTTCCGTTCCGTGAAATAGACCTAACCGGGGGAGGATGCTGAGTACATATTTAGGATTAAGACCCTGTAGCAAAGAAAAGATGAAAAGCACATTGCCGGCAAAAGCATGCCACCTCGAGTTCGTATATATGACATCTGCATTGCCACCCAGAAAAAAAAGTGACATTTTTTATTCAACTCAATCTCAATTTGCGTGCATATTTTTCAAAGCATTAAAGGGTATCAGCAGACTCGTGTAGCAACGTAGAAACAAAATTAAATGCAAAATCGAAGCCTCCTCATCGTTTTGAAACTATTTACCTCGAAGCACCAGAACTGCAATGGTTCAAACCGCATCCAATGAGATATCACACATTCTAGATCGTATAACATCAGTTCTCAGTGATGCAACCCGGAATGCTTGGTACCTTTCTATGCCGCTACCCCTTATCTTACACGTACTACCTTCATCTTGATCATCCTATACTGTAAGAAAGAAGACGTGTGTATATAGCTTATATGGATTACGCAGAAGTGTGCCGGCTATACATCAAATCCTGCATTTATAATTATGCGGCTATTTATGCCTATAAATAATTTAGCGCCGCATTGTACATGTGGGCCGGCATTTGCATGCATCCATTCATTATAAAGTTTTAACAGCCTGCATTTGACAGTGGGAATTAAAATCTCCTATGACTGAGGGACCGCACAACACTTGCAGTGCCTCCAAGTGGGCTTAATATTTCCACGTTAAAAAGTTACAATTTCGGTATATATAGTATTTTCGCATATCGAGAAATTTTAATACATCGAGAGGCCAACGGTCCTGGGAACGAGATTTAAGACATCATCCCATGCGCATGAGAGCAGTGCGCGCTGCATGCTGTATACTACTAGTAACGCTTCATGCGGCCATCAATTACAACTCCGGCACAACTATACCGTACACGGCTAATTTTCTACCTATAAATATAGCATAATAATGTCTTTGATTTCAAATGCTATAAGCATAATTTACAAAAATGATGTCTTAATAATCGCAGATGAATCTATAATTATAGTACCAATTCAAATGATTGCTAATTGCAAGACACAGTTATGTTTCCACAGCCGATAGCTCTATAGGCTGTCAGCCTTATGCTCTCCGAAGTCTTGCACCATACCCATTTGCAATGATCGATGCAGTCGACGATAAGGGTACGCTGTAGTACTAGGATCTTCTGTCTCAGGTCCAGTGACATTGTAGCCATGACAACGTCTGCAGGGTCATTCCAGTTGACCCGAGGATACGCAGGGGGCAACTGACTGTCAATCTACAACGGTATTAAAGTTAAAGCAAAACTTGAAATAAGCGACCCCATGTGTGCAATGCAATTTCTACTGCTTGAAAGTAATCCCGAGTTAAATTTGAATAAACAAAAAGATGTGAAAGGAGAGAACGGGAGAATGGGAATGAATGGAGGGATAGTCTGACATAGCCACGCTCTCGCTATGCGCGAAGGGCGAGGGTGTGGCTACGTCAGACTATAGGTGGAGGGCTGGAAAGAAGCTCTCTTACGTATCTCCAGGAGTCACGAGCAGCAAGGTTTAGGATGGTCGAATAAATTGTCAGCATCGTGTTGTTAGCAAGTGCCGCGTCGCTGGCTTGTATCTGCTCGATCAGGTGCGCATAAAAGATCATAGAGGAAACGACGCTAAAGTTTTTGGCGACGTTTTCCAAAATCAATTGGTTTTTTGGCTATATAAAAAAAAAAAAAATAAAGTTTTAATTTAAAAACGCAATCAATCAATCTCATCAACTTCGGAACACGGAGTATTTAATAAAGAATGATTTCTCTCATAGTCAGTAAGTATGCTTTACCATTAGTTTTAATAACACCTGAAGGCCGTTTACCAGTCCCCATTTCTCTACATCATCAGGCTGGCATGTCGCTCGGGTTATTTTGTGTGGCTCACTACTCGTGAGGAGCAATGACGTTCCGAAAAAGACGAAAATGGTAGTTAGAACTCTTTTCATTGTAGTAATCATGTAAAGATGTACAGTCAGTGGAAAGTTGTGGATTAACTATTGAAGGCAAATTGCTTTTATATACATGACCTGTCGAATGAATGGAATGAACAACAGGATATGACGGGTTTGCAATTTATTTTAAAACTTGTTTTTTTTTGTTTTGGGAGGTGAAATGTTGGTGTCCCGTGTGTACACATATCCGTATAGAACCTGTTATATGTAGCTATTTATTTTCCTTTGCGATGCGTGCATGCCGCTGTGGACAATAGAGTTCGGGAATACCCTGACTAAATAGTGACATGCAACGACGCGTGGGCTGGGAAGTGCTAGCGCACAGCGGGTGAGGGGTATTAAAGGAGGGGTCTGTCCCTCGGGTTTATCCCGCCCTTCAATTGTTATGGTACATATTTGCGCATTGCTATTTAATTCTTAAAGGTTGTAGCATAATTGAATGGAACGTTATAACATGCATAGCATTTTATCATGCGCATGCACTGTATGTATGTATAATATACATATGGGATCGTTTCCGCGGAAAGGGACCTATACGCATGTTTTTTGTTTTCAAGATTTCAAATTTTGGGATATTCTAGAAGTCTGAAATGTCCTCTCCACACATTGCACTGAAAATTTGAGTATCTGTCATGGAGTTGTAAGGCTCTGAATTTTTAATTAGCCATACATTTCAATGCAAGCGTTACGTACTGGAAATTTAGTACGTAACGCTTGCATTGAAATGTAAAATTTAGACTTAAAATACAAAGAATGCACTGCAATTTCTCGCTATATTATCTTAAAAACAATTAATCGACTACCGGTATTTCATGACTTAACAAAACAAACATTCGCGCATAACTAAAAGGATCAGTTTAAAGACCACATTGAATGGTTTTCAAAATGGTTTTTCCCCTTTTTTTTGTAGCTTAATCCTAACCGGAGAAACGGGCCTTTAAGTACCGATAAAACAATGTATGGCGATTGATGCGGAAATATTATATTAACTGTGATCCCCATAATGCCGATATTCAAACGGTCATAACTTTTTTGTCTTTTAACATTTCGATCCCAAATTTCAAATGAAGAGTGGCATATTGTAGGCCTACACAAAGAATGGGATTTGGGAACAAATACTATTTCCTTATATACTGGAATTTCAACATGCATTTATCAATGTATGAAACTAAATTGTTGACGTCCGTTTGAATGTTTTAACCAAATCACCCCAAGTAATAAATGATCAAAAAGACATTGGGGTTGGGTTTGAATACATTAAAATGCATAAATAAATAAAAACACATGAATAGTACACACTTACACAAGAACAACTAAATCTTTGGGAATGACATCAGTAACAGACTGCATCAATGTAATAGATTCATCTTCTCCATCATCCTCAGTTTCATCTACTGTCCAATATGAAATAATTAACTTAGTAACTCGTTTACTGTTCTAATAAATTTCAATGTATCTGTTGAGATTTGAGGAAAGGTTTCATCTATTGTGCATTCATTAACAAGTATATGCAGTCCTAGAGGCAACGGAGAACAGGAAACACCAGGCCAACGATTAAAAGTGTTCAGCTCTAGGGTGGGTCTCAACCCCTCTAGCAGTTGATTCCTATGGGGCTTGGGGTAAAGAGGCTTCATTGTTTTTAGCACAAGTTGCTGCTCGGCTTGCAATCCACAAGTCCCTTCCAAAGTCACAGGCTTCTTTCGACCTGTTCTCCAACTTAAGCATTTGCTTAATTAGAGCAAATGCCAGAGCCATTCTCCGAAGAGTGTAGAACTGTACCTGTCTGTGTTTGATGTGTATATTTGTATTGTATAGACTTTAATTTTATTTATTTTTTCAGTTTTGCCTCTAGAAACTTTATCTCACTTGCTTTGCTCTTCTTGAAGTCTGGAATGTATTTTTATTCTCATCATTGGCTTTTCTTTTTGCCATTTAAATCTTGCTCTCTTTATTGCAAACAAGATGAGTTTTTCATCAGCTTTGCCCTGAAGCCAGGATAGTGCTTGATTTTTCGTACATTTAATTTTCCCATCAATGAAGCCTGCATGCTGAACGTGGTAATCAACAAGACCAAGAGTCTATTCAGATAGCATATGATGCACTGGAGCAGCTTGACTTCTTAAAGAACCATGCAAGTATGGCTCCAACTGCTGCTCAAGAGTGCTTCTTACAGCCAAGCTCATAAAGAGTGCTTCTTACAGCCAACTTCTTAACTTCATGAAATTGGGATTCCTCATTGCTTGATAATTGTGCTTGTAAACACAATAGAGTCTCATCCTCTTGACTTAGCTTCTTTCCAAAGACATTTGATGTTGCATTTAGAAGGAAATTTGGTTTCTGTATCAGGTCCCACAATGTCATAGTGCACATCTTTATCATGGGTACTATTTCAAGGTTAGCCTTACATTCACTATTACTGTAAAAGATCTTCATCCAAGGCCCGGTGATAAATTTTCCAATTAATCCTAGTACTCTTAACTGAAGTATTCTGCAAATTATTAATTAAGCTAGACTTCAAACTGTTTATGCAGTAACAGATAATTCAATAACCTCTCTTTAATCTTAAAAAAAATTTCTAGCCAAATAAAATAAGACATTGAATTGATTTCCTACATATTGAATAACAGTCCCTGGCTTTATATTTTCATGATTTAAAAGTGCTTAAAACCACTTGGGTCTCCTGTACCCTGTTCAAACTGCATCTTGGTTAGTCCATATATAACATTTGCCACTGCCCAATCACTGCCACATGTGCAACTTTGTATACCATTGTATACTTTTGATGTACTTCTAATCTTAGCAGTGGGTGGCATGGGGTATTTCTATTGGGATATGCTGAGGCAACTCTGACATTGGTATCACATATCATCACTTAGACTTTGCACAATAGCTTCCCAATTTCTAGTTAATTTTTTTTTGCATACAGTTTTTTGCACAACTTACCAATAGATGTTTTTAAAGTATCAATATTTTGGTTCTATGAAATGTTATTCAGATTCAAGATATGAGCTACTGAGGTAGCAGTCTCAAATACTCAGTTCTTCCAACTTTTGAGTACAACTGCATAGCTAGTCCTCTTCTTAGTGGTCCTTTAAGTATCATCTCTTCATTTAACTCATCTTCATAGGTCTCAATCAGCTCACCAAAGTCCTGGGTCAACTTAACAGCCATCTGAAAAAAGATATGGCATCTGTTAAATGATATTAAGTATTCAGGCTTATCAAACGGTCTTTGCATGCATGGTTAACGGATTTGGCATCTCCCGTAATCCTATAACTTGGTCTGTAGCGAAAATAAATCATTGCGCACACAGTCCAAAAATTCTTATTATAACGCTCATAGATCAATACGACGATGCAATGTGTTTATACATAGGTACGGAGTAAATACCCTCGGGCTCTAAGGTTGATTGGATTACACAAATCTACAAAGAAGAATTGTAAATCCGATTACTATATCTCCTAACAGAGTTGATTCCATACTATGAAAACCAAATTCTGTTTCAATGTGATAAGCAATGAAATAGCTGTCACACATTCAACGGCGAGCTGAAAATGAGCCATTGCGCATAACCAGATCGTCTTGAAAGTTTCATGGTAGATAGAAATTGCTTGCCTGCAACGTCTTTTGACGTTTTTGAGGAGGTACCGTCATTGGAAGAGTACAATACACAACGTAGGCTTTATACTGTGATATTGCATGTGATTTTATATACAATACTGCGTGAAAGAACGCTCAAAGCTCCATGATCCAGGCAAGTCTGAAATTTTATCGTCTTTTTAAACTATCGAGAACAAAATTTTCAAAAATACCTACCTCTCGTAACCTTCGTAAAAACCGGTCACAATTTTTAATGCAGATATTTGGATACGGGGAAGTACGTTACGTGAAATGATTTGCAACTCCCAACGCCATATGCTCCGCCATGCATATTCTCATTCTTTCAATATATATTGGTGCAGCGTCCGTTGTGCACACCACCTGCACTAGTTCACATTCGGTACACGAAGTACACTGTACAACACATACTGCCAGCACGTGAGCAGGGGCCAATCTATTAATTTTGCCTATATTTAGAGGAAGTGGGCCCACACCTCCTCCTGGAAAAAACCCTTTATAAAAGGGAAAAACCGAGTTCAGAGCTGCTCAATAATTCATTTATATGCCCTCGTGGAAGAGTTTGCCGTTAATTTCTTCAGTTGCACACCGTCGTACACCTGATTTCTCATGGGGGAAAAAAGTGGGGTTAGCTCTGCCAGTGGCTGTGCACAATACGCCTAGAGTGATTCTAACACGCATTCCTCAACCTTATATCCAAGCCCAGATGCGCACGCACACCAGCTGAAGACTCATTGCACAGAACATGTGCTCCCCATCACCTGATATCTACAGCTGCACATTCACCCCTTACCATCTTTATCGATCTACATGCTTACATGTACGCTGCGTGCACAACACATGCATGTAGGCTACGCCTCCATATTCTGCTGGGAGCATATTTTCTGTCTAATTCGTTCCTCAAACGACAGAAAAATGTATGTACCTACTATGAAGGAACATCTCAGCAAAATGGCCCTAGCGTTCTGACTCATCAACGTTCCACCCAGCAGGCAGTAGATTTGGCTCAGTGCTTCATCTTCAGACCAGTGCCATTTGCATGGCAAGTCTCTGTATTCTGGCATTCTTGCACTTCGCATCCCAAACCACCAATTACCAAGGTCATGATAAAGTGCATTAATAATATGTCAATCAATCATTCATGGACTAGGCAACATTAAAGAACAGTGTAGCTATTTACATCACTTTTCTCATGATTGATGTTTGTAATGCTTTTAATTGTGTCTCCCTCAGGTGCTGTTAACAAGATTAGTGTCTTAGTGTAGAATGTGACAAATAGGTGTTATTCTTTGCTATCTCACCTTGGTTAGGGTTCTACAACACTTATGTCATTTGATCATTATCAGGAGTTCAAATTGGATTCACTTCTAATTTTGCCTTGTGCTATACAGGCTAGTGATGAAGATAGAAATACAAAACATCAACCTTTTAGCCAATTGCTGTTATATTGAAGATGGTACACCTGTGTTTGCATATGAATTTGGAAAGTCTGTGAAGTGATTTGTCTCAACAAGTCTGCTGTTTTCTTTCCACAACAGATATCAAAACATGAAAACTCAGATTTCACCGTACTTAGAGTACCTGTTGAATCATCAACCCACATGTTGGCTTTCTTACAACACAAAATGGAAAATGCTATAAAATGATAGAACAATTTGATGATCCTGCGGTGGCATAAAATGTATTGAGAGCTTGGTAAGTTCTGTTACTACATTAGAATGGTTCTGTATTATTTTGTATTCAAACAATAATTGTTCTATAGTCAGTGGTCTCCAGTACTCTTTCTGATAGTCAGTGATTGCAATGTGCCCTGATCTTAAGCATGGTGGTTTTGGTTTGAGAAAAGATAGTGAGCATGTGATTGCACTTTGAATTGCATCACTGATCACCAACTCTTTCACAATGAAAGAAGATGTATGCAGGAAGATCATGATGGATGTGCCCAGCTAAACCAAGCTGTTGATGATTACAACCTGAATGTTGGTGAATCAGATGGTTTTTGCACTCCTTTCCAGCTGTGGTAACACACACACACACACACACACACACACACACACACACACACACACACACACACACACACACACACACACACACACACACACACACACACACACACACACACACACACACACACACACACACACACACACACACACACACACACACACACACACACACACACACACACACAAAAGGAACTTTCATCCACCATTGATGATTTGCATTATAAAACTCTGTTCTATTCAACCTCATTTCCAGTTGACAGAGCCAGACTAATGGCAGTCTCTGCTCCACATACTTTGACACGGCTTCCAGTGGCTCTCAATGTCAATCACTTTCACCACATGAATGGAGAGCTGTATCTAGATGGTCATTGGGGGCAGATGGTATTTGTAAGTGTCCACTTTGCTATCATGATCAGGGTAGCAAGATGTCACATGGCACCACTATTTATGATACAATCTTTTGCATGGCGTCTCAGGCAATCATTCGAAGAAACCATACGTTCTTCCTGGTATCAAACAGAAACCAGCTGATATTTACATGCGACCACATGAGTGAAGGTTTACATCATGGGTGAAGGTTTAATTATGTTTGAGCAGATTTTTAAGTGCTGTGTGCTACTGATGTG
>JABACO010000011.1:2056245-2118745 GCA_013339895.1 Ephydatia muelleri | reverse complement strand
GTGTATTGCACAAGTCTAAATGGCTGATCTGGTGGGAAGAAAGGTACCTGGATAGCTCCGGCTAGGACGATTGTACCGTACATGTGTGTTTGGATCGTCACGGTAACTCTGATGTCCCTTACATGTAGGTATAAACAATCGGAACTCCAATTTTGAACGATTTGGTTTAGGAAGAAGGTATGGAATCAATTTGTGCCCATTTCCACACACATACACACACACACACACACACACACACACACACACACACACACACACACACACACACTGCCCATCCATGCACACAAAAGGCTTTCTGTTTTGTGCTATACATCACAACTTCTGAAAACACAGCCTGTGATGTCTGCAGACGTTTTGCATGACTTTGAAAGATATATGGTATAACCAGTGAAATGAAGAGATGATTTAAGTAACCGTTAAAGAGGACCTCGTACCTTGATATGATTGAGGTCTTGATGGCATTGGACATCTTAACATCTGTAACCTATAAAGTTACATCATTATCTCCCCACCCCTCTCCAAACAGGTCGGACACAAACAAGCAGAGAAGGTGGTCGCTGGCATCCACGACTTCTGGCTACCTGACAGGTGCAACCAACTCTTCAGGAGCTACTAACTCCTCAGGCTCTCTATCAGTGAGCAGTACACAATTACATATTATAGAAGAACAAGTAGATGTTGTTCTACTTGTTTTACACTGTGGTCTAATAGAAACGCTTTGTGGCCTGGGTTTATAGCTGATAATAATTCATTGTGTGACGTTGTTTGTCGGGCAGCGGTTAGTTAGCACAGCCTATTGTGCAAGTGTGTACACAGCGTGACAATGGTGGCTTCCTGCTGATGTGCGCGTAGCGTGCACGTGTAGTCTTCAGTGGGTAGCTGCTGTCAACAAGTTGTGGGGGGGGGGGGGGGGGGGGGGGGGGCTTATACGTTCAAGTGCAGTGCGCTAGTAAATTTTGTGGTGATTTGTGTTTGTTTCGAACAGTACTCCTTATCAATGCTTCATTAAAACTGTATTGTACGCACCACATCCATGATTGCATTCAATGTTGCTAGGGAGTTTGGGGTTAACTGGTCTAATGATTGTAATTTTTTCTGTTCCTTTTAGTCATCACAAGAGTTGTACTACCAACAGCAGGTGTGTTCATGTGGGGATTTTATGTACCTTTGTGTGTATGTATGGGTTGTTACATATGTATCTATAGCTATTTATGTATACATGTGTACGTTTCTATAGCTATGTGTGTATACAGTAGCGGCCGTGTGTCAGCATGCAACGTTACAACAGGTCTGCATTGAGCTATCTATAAATTCCCTGTCTCATGTTCCATATGTGCAAATATCAAAAAAAAAAAAAGGTGACACTCGATTTCCCAAATGATGCCCACTTTCTCACGTGCAGAACTCTATCACTCCCACTCTGGATGACATCTCACCTCACCGCCACTCCAGACATTCGAGGACCGACTCGTCCAGCAGTGCAGCTGGGATGGAGGATGAACTGTCCTCATCCACTAGTGGCCTGGGGATGGTGGGAGGCAGGCCTCGAGCCAGAAGTCTTAGGTACGTGTGTGTGTGTGTGTGTGTGTGTGTGTGTGTGTGTGTGTGTGTGTGTGTGTGTTTGTGTGTGTGTGTTTGTTTGTTTGTGTGTTGTGTGTGTGTCTGTGTACGTTATTGTACCCAGTTGTAACTGGCTAATTGACAAACCACCCTTGTTTGAGTTAGCATATTTTTCTGCTGTTACAGATTTGTGTTTCTAGAACTTTAACTCTTTCTACTCTTCTCTCTCCGTCCTCTCTCTCCTCTCTCTCTCTCTCTCTCTCTCTCTCTCTCTCTCTCTCTCTCTCCTCTCTCTCTCTCTCTCTCTCTCTCTCTCTCTCTCTCTCTCTCTCTCTCTCTCTCTCTCTCTCTCTCTCTCTCTTGTTTGCTTGCCCTTTCAGCTTTAGTGGTAAAGCCTTTCATTAGGCAGCTACAGTGTAGGCCATAGAGGATGGTGTCATGTTTTCCTTAGGAGCTGACTTATTTGCATCCATTCATATCTCATACGTTGAACACACCCACCCACACATAGTGTATTGTGCTCTCTGCAGTATGATGTCATGGAACGTATGCCACACCTATTAGACCACACCCACTGTACCCAGTTTCCTTCAGGTGTTGTATCGTTTTGTGTATTTAATTACTGTCCTTTCTGCTCCTAGTCCTGAGAAATCGCCTCGTGTGATGTTACATGATCTTTATTCAACCACCACCATCTTTATGGGCAAGTTTCCCAAAGCGAAAGAAGAAATGGAAGATAGATTGGAGGTCTGTTCCTACTTTTGTCTGTATGACACGTATGCACCTGTGTTTACAGTGTGTGTGCTTATTTGCCTCTGTGTGTGTGTGTGTGTGTGTGTGTGTGTGTGTGTGTGTGTGTGTGTGTGTGTGTGTGCTTATTTGCCTCTGTGTGTGTGTGTGTGTGTGTGTGTGTGTGTGTGTGTGTGTGTGTGTGTGTGTGTGTGTGTGTGCGCACAGATTTGTCCATCTTCTATGTGCAGTATGTTTTGTGCATAAACTTATCTTGGGTGTTTTGTTCAATAGGATTTCCTCAAGACATATTCTCATCCATCGTCAGACTCAAACATCAATTTCGGTCGTCAAGTTGTCCTGGAGTGCGCAAAGGAAGTGCTGGAGAAGTCCAGAAACAACACCATGTGCGGCAATACATTCATAGACCTGTCTGAAAACCTAGAAAGAGCCATTGACCAGGTGTGTGCATGTGTGTGTGTGTGTGTGTACTTGTGGATGTGTGTGTGCATGTGATGTAGTGGTTCACTTTCCATTAATCGCTACCTCTCTCCCCTCCTGGTCCCCACCCTATCCACCGCCCCCCTCCCCCACCCTATCCCCCGCCCCCCTCCTTCTCTCCTGGTCCTCATCACTTTGTGGATACCTTTTGCTTATGTTTTGTTTAAGCACACAATGCCTGCAAGTTGTCTTTTGGGTGTACACGCCGAGCTTCAATTAGAGAATAGAATATGCAGTATTCCCCAGACTTCAAGTGTTCCTTTGTGATTCATTTGTTCTCCTATTCTTGTTCCCTGTGGTGCTGCAGTCACAAGTAGATCACGTGATTTTGAAAACGATTGGCTACTTTATATGCCTTCCCTCTCTCCTACCCCACCTCTCCTCTTCCCCCTTCACCCATGTTTTACTCATGTCCCATTCTGGGTATAGCATGTGTGTGTGTGTGTGTGTGTGTGTGTGTGTGTGTGTGTGGTGTGTGTGTGTGTGTGTGTGTGTGTGTGTGTGTGTGTGTGTGTGTGTGTGTGTGTGTGTGTGTGTGTGTGTGTGTGTGTGTGTGTGTGTGTGTGTGTGTGTGTGTGTGTGTGTGTGTGTGTGTGTGTGTGTGTGTGTGCGTGCGTGTGTGTGTGTGTGTGCATGCGTGTGTGTGCATGCGCGTGTGTGTGCGCGCGCGCGCGCCTGTGTGTGTGTGTGTGTGTGTGTGTGTGTGTGTGTGTGTGTGTGTGTGTGTGTGCATGTAATGCTGGTGGTCCATTTATGGCCAGGAAGAATGTGATTAGGGTATTGGCTTAGGACCACATCAATGTGGCTTCTCATAGTGGGAGTTTGCATGCTTTGAGATGGGAAGCTGTCTACTCTTCAGCTGTGTAGTAAACATGTTGACGCTACTCTGTTTTCTGGCTAGGAATGTGTACACATTGTTAACCAGTATTGCATATCCCATGCAAGTGTCTATGTGTGGAGTGTATTTATGTGGTTTTGTCATGTGATTTTGTGTGTGTGTGTGTGTGTGTGTGTGTGTGTGTGTGTGTGTGTGTGTGTGTGTGTGTGTGTGTGTGTGTGTGTGTGTGTGTGTGTGTGTGTGTGTGTGTGTGTGTGTGTGTGTGTGTGTGTGTGTGTGTGTGTGTGTGTGTGTGTGTATGTGTTTCATTGGGTGTGAAGGTTCATCTGGAGATTGGTGAGGGAGATGTGTTTATGTGTGTGTATGTGTGTGTGTGTGTATGTGTTTCATTGGGTGTGAAGGTTCATCTGGAGATTGGTGAGGGAGATGTGTGTGTGTGTGTGTGTGTGTGTGTGTGTGTGTGTGTGTGTGTGTGTGTGTGTGTGTGCTGTGTATTAGGGAAATGCCCCTCCCCCTCAGTCACCTTGCTGAAGAGCGTAACTTATGGAGTGAACTGTCAGGTGTTGCCAGTAAAGTTCCCTGAAATCATAATACCCCTTCATCCCTAGCACACTTGTATAACAGTATGGCTTGTATTTGTTGTGTGTGATTTATGGATAAGAGTCATGTTACTTGTTCTCAATAAGAGAACTGTATCAGCTGTTAGTTATTTTGTGTTATTTCAAGTGGCTAATGGACTGACCTGCTGTTGATGATCTGGGCCCTTTGGTTGTAGGGCTAACATGTACACACATGTACACAGCACACACACATGTAATGCACACAGGTACATACACACACATGTATGCACACAGGTACGTACACACACACACACACACACACATGTATGCACACAGGTACGTACACACACACACACATGTATGCACACATACATGTCAGTACTTCAGCTGCACAGGGCTTGGTTTACATGATGAACTCATTGTGTGTGTGTTGTGTGTGTGTGTATGTGTGTGTGTGTGTGTGTGTGTGTGTGTGTCCAATGCCATCAATTGCAGGTATGTGAGCGCATCCAGAACAAACCCAAGGAGCTTATAAATATTGTTAATAAACTGTTGCTCATTATCGGACGTGTTGCCAGGCTGTTGGAAATAAAGGTGTGTGTGTGTGTATATGTGGGTGTGGGTGTGCTTGTGACTTTCTGTGTGCTTGTGTATTTTTCTTTGTGTTTGTGCGTGTGTGTGTATGTGTGTGTGTGCATTTGTGTGCATTTGTGTGTGTTTGTACATGTATACATGTTATGTGTGTGTGAATGCATGTTTGTGCATTCAAGTTGTGTGTGTACCATCATGTGCTGGTATTGTTTGTGTGTATGGGTGTGCTTGTGCATTTGTGTGTGCATGTGTGTGTATGTGTGTGTGCGCATGTGTGTGCATGTGTGCATGCATGTGTAGCATGTGTGTATGTGTGTGTGTGTGTGTATGTGTGTGTGTGTGTGTGTATGTGTGTGTGTATGTGTGGCATGATTAACCAATTTGTGTGTTGTGTGTAAAATCACATGTGCTACACACACCTACACATGAGGTGTCATGTGTGCTGCGGCTATGTGATTTGATTTATTCTCTTTTACAGGAATCAAACCCCACTCATTTCACTGACTCCATCAGCCAGCTGCCTGCGGTCATGACTCATGACCACATGTCATATTTCCTAGGGCGTCTGAACCTGGCTATGGATGAGCAGGGTACGAAGGGGGGTGGGGGGAGGGGGGTGTGTGTGTGTGTGTGTGCTGTATTGAGCGTTATTTTAAAAGTATCACTGTTCGAAAGCACAAGGCGAATTGTTGAGGCCACACAGCATGTATGTGTGGGTGGGTGGTTGTATGTGGGTAAGTGTATGTATGTAAGTATGTGTGGGAAGGATTGGTTGCTACGCTACCGTTACTATGCAGCTACTAGCTACATATATATAGCCACATGTATATTACATGACCATGACCTATGATAGAACAGATCTCTCAGTGTATTAGAAATGAAACTATTTAATGAGAGGGAGACCCTGGAAGGGGAAAGGGGATTGCCTGGGACTTGTGTATATATGCTTTTATTAACTCATGTTGTGCAAGCCATTGCCTTGGAAGGGCAGATCCTTTACATTGTATGTGGTATGTGTATGTTTGTGTGTATGTGTACATGTGTGTATGTGTGTGTATGTATGTGTGTGTGTGTGTGTGTGGTTTGAAGGGGACAATATTCTGTCATATCACAAAGCAATTGTCTCATTTGCAGCTATCAAAAAGGCTACCGAGAACTCAGCTAAACACACTGATGGAGAAGGTTCCAAGGTGGGTGAAGTTTGTTTTGTTTTTCTTTGCAGGTAGTGTTATGGCAACAGTCTCCCACACACAATGCACGATCCATCCAACCCTTTTCTGTGCTTATTTATCTATTTGTGTGGAGGGGTGAGGCTTCTAATATTGTGTTTTATAATTCTCTGACAGTGTTATTCACATGTACATCTGCTCCAGGTTTTGCGGCCACCAAACAAAGAGGACTTTGATGTTATTAAACTGATTAGCAGCGGAGCATATGGGTATGTTCTGTGCTGTGGTTTTGGCTTGTGATGTGACTTGATTTCTTTGATTTGGTTTTGCATTTGAGGCAGGTGTTGTATAAATGTGTGCACATACATACACTTGTGACCTCCATACGTGTTGCTTACTGTGAATGACATAATGTACACCGGGAAACACAAACCACACACACACACACACACACACACACACACACACACACACACACACACACACACACACACACACACACACACATACGCGTATTGATGAGATGATGTAATAAGCCCACAAGTCATGGATCCAAAGACACTACTTGAAATAGCCCATCACCAATAAGTGCCTTTTGCATATGCCATATACATGTAGCTTCATGGAGTGGTCAGAGCAGTATTTTGGAGTAGTTCTATTCACCCAATTTTTGTAGTGGGGTGGTGGAGGTGATGATGATCATGGTAGTAGTGGGGTGGTGGTGGAGGTGATGATCATGGTAGTAGTGGGGTGGTGGAGGTGATGATGATCATGGTAGTAGTGTGGTGGTGGAGGTGATGATGATCATGGTAGTAGTGGGGTGGTGGTGGAGGTGATGATCATGGTAGTAGTGGGGTGGTGGAGGTGATGATGATCATGGTAGTAGTGGGGTGATGATGATCATGGTAGTAGTGTGGTGGTGGAGGTGATGATGATCATGGTAGTAGTGGGGTGGTGGAGGTGATGATGATCATGGTAGTAGTGTGGTGGTGGAGGTGATGATGATCATGGTAGTACTAGTGGGGTGGTGGAGGTGATGATGATCATGGTAGTAGTGTGGTGGTGGAGATGATGATCATGGTAGTAGTGGGATGGATGGAGGTGATGATCATGGTAGTAGTGGGGTGGTGGAGGTGATGATGATCATGGTAGTAGTGTGGTGGTGGAGGTGATGATCATGGTAGTAGTGGGGTGGTGGAGGTGATGATGATCATGGTAGTAGTGGTTGTTAAAAGCATGCTCTGTTGTGTTCCCATTGTAACAGCTGAATAGGAAGCAGTACCTCCTGAATACCAGAGGTACACTTATAGCCAAAAGGTGTTGATCACCAGCTCAATTGTAAAGCAATGTGCAAGTGGAGCAGACATTGATGTAGGCATGGCTCAGGTTACAGTGTAGGTGTCCAGGTTAATTGCACTACTACACAACAATGAGGACATGCAGAGTGTCTGTGGCATGATAATTCTATTATACATTCAGCAGACAAACCACTCAGTGTGATACTATAGCTGTGCTGACATAGAAGTGTAATGTGTTGGATGCTGTATGTTCCCTTGTCCTCCCTCTCCCCCCCCCCCCCCCCCCCACCTCACCTATGCAACGATTGCTCTTCCCCAGCTCTGTGTACTTGGTACGCCACAAGGAAACGAGGAAGAGATTTGCGATGAAGAAAGTCAGCAAGCACAGGATGCTTATGAAGAAGCAGGTATGAGCACGAGTCGTGTGTGTGTGTGTGTGTGTGTGTGTGTGTGTGTGCGTGTGTGTGCGTGTGTGTGTGTGTGTGTGTGTGTGTGTGTGTGTGTGTGTGTGTGTGTGTGTGTGTGTGTGCAGAGTGAAGGGTAGTAGGGGGAAAGGATCATATCAGTGTGATTGTCAAGGCACTTTGCCAACAGTGAGATACACACACACAGCTGATGAGCTGTGGTTCGAGTACATTCAGAGTTAGCCTGCTGGTGTGTGGTATAGGGGGTGGGTGGGGGAGAGGGGGATATTGGGCCAGTATGGGTATCATCAAAGGAAATGATTTGGGTGTGGAATTGGGTAGTAAGTGAACAAGGTACAGTCCTGGTGTAGTGAGGTTTGATATTGCAACTAATTTGCAAATGCCTCTGTCTTAAAAGCCTATTGCAAAATGCAGAACATTTTTTTAATGATAGCACCTTCCACCAACAGAACACCTACATGTGCGTGTATGTATGGGGTATTGCCAATGAGCAATGGGCAGGGCATATGGGCAGGCACACACGTGCGTGATTAGGCTGTTCCGCAGTGTCGATGGGGTTAAACTGGTAATAATGGCTGGGGTCAAGGCCAAGTGCAATGTGATGCTCACACGATCAATGCCTCCAAATGGAGAGAGGTGTTTGACCTTAGATCTGTGTGCTGGGGGTAACAGCAGGAATCTATCTAGCACCTTCTCTACCCACCCACCTGGACTGTAACCAACGTTCCTTGTTTTTAGTGTACACCACTCCCACAACCCTTTTGGTTACCTCCTATCCTATCAGAAACTATCTAAAATGTCTGGAAACATGCAATGCCTAATAACAGGAGCTTATTGTGTGTGTGTGTGTGTGTGTGTGTGTGTGTGTGTGTGTGTGTGTGTGTGTGTGTGTGTGTGTGTGTGTGTGTGTGTGTGTGTGTGCAGGTGATACTGCATTCTGTGACATCAGACCATTAGGACAGTTGTGTAAAAAGCATGACTTGTATTATCACGTGTGGCATGTGGGAGGAGCTCCAGAGATGGGGAGGAGCTTCATTGGTGGGTGGGAGGAGCTCTTCATGCAATTGGACTACAAAATAATTTGATTTCTTTTTAAATATTTAGTGGTTTCCATGCTTCACTATGTGCGTTCAGGTCCCCATGCCAGCATGTTCATTGTGTGCATTCAGGTCCCCATGCCAGCATGTTCACTGTGTGCATTCAGGTCCCCACGCCAGCATGTTCATGCGTTCATGTGTGTCCTCCTCAGATCCAGCAAGTGTTCAATGAGAGAGACATCTTGACATGGAACGATCAAAACCCTTTTGTCGTTGGTCTCTGGTGCACTTTCCAGACAAAGGTATTGAATGCAAGGGAGGAGGAAGAAGAGAGGGATGAGGAGGGGGAGGAGGAGGGGTGAGAGAGAGCAAGCAGATGCTGGGAAAGAGTTGCATTCGATCTCTACTCTTCCCACTATCACCTTCCTCTCCATTCTCTCTCTCTCTCTCTCTCTCTCTCTCTCTCTCTCTCTCTCTCTCTCTCTCTCCCTCCTCTCTCTCCCTCCTCTCTCTCTCTCCCTCTCTCCCTCTCTCTCTCTCCCTCTCTCACCTCTCTCTCTCTATCTATCTATGTATGTATCTATCTATCCCCCCCCCCCCCCCCCAGAAACACCTGTACATGGTGATGGAGTATGTGGAGGGTGGAGATGTAGCCACTCTACTGAAGAACGTGGGCTGCCTTCCCCTGGACACGGCTAGAATGTACTTTGCAGAGACTGTCCTGGCTCTCGAGTACATTCATAACTTTGGGATCATCCACAGAGATCTTAAACCAGACAAGTGTGTGTGTGTGTGTGTGTGTGTGTGTGTGTGTGTGTGTGTGTGTGTGTGTGTGCGTGCGTGTGTGTGTGTGCGTGCGTGCGTGCGTGCGTGCGTGCGTGCGTGTGTGTGTGTGTGTGTGTATGTCCTGATTTACCCTTCTTTTCTTTTATCCAAGTTCACCAACATGACTCACTCCTTACGCATGTCTTGCTGCACCTGTAACACATGGATTTAATTGTTCCTTTTCTTTTCTTGGTAGCATGTTGATCACATCAGAGGGACACATCAAACTGACTGACTTTGGCCTTTCAAAGATAGGACTTGTCAATTGTACGTCATGGTGTTGATGTGATTGCCATAGTATATGACCAGTGCATTGTGTATGACCTGTGCATGTGCTACATTGGCTGTAGTTTGAATGACCTGTGCATGTGCTAGATTGGCTGTAGCTTGAATGACCTGTGCATGTGCTAGATTGGCTGTAGCTTGAATGACCTGTGCATGTGCTAGATTGGCTGTAGCTTGAATGATCTGTGCATGTCATATTGTCGATCAAAGGGAATGTGTCGTTCCTATTTTTGAAATTGGGATATGCATATTATTGGTGTCTGCATGATGTTGAATGGGTTGTGTAAACGTATTCATTGTCTGTTGTTGGTGTACTTGGCTGCAAATGGTGTTGACTCAAGGTGAACAGGAAATGTGTTATTGGATTCCACTACTCTTTATGTACTTACCCACCATCCCTTTCCGAGAAGTAGACGTACTGCTCTATGGCTAATGTCCATACATGTACTGTTGTATGGCTAGTGTCCATACATGTACTGTTGTATGGCTAGTGTCCATACATGTACTGTTGTATGGCTAATGTCCATACATGTACTGTTGTATGGCTAATGTCCATACATGTACTGTTGTATGGCTAGTGTCCATACATGTACTGTTGTATGGCTAGTGTCCATACATGTACTGTTGTATGGCTAGTGTCCATACATGTACTGTTGTATGGCTAGTGTCCATACATGTACTGTTGTATGGCTAGTGTCCATACATGTACTGTTGTATGGCAAATGTCCATACATGTACTGTTGTATGGCTAGTGTCCATACATGTACTGTTGTATGGCTAATGTCCATACATGTACTGTTGTATGGCTAATGTCCATACATGTACTGTTGTATGGCTAGTGTCCATACATGTACTGTTGTATGGCTAGTGTCCATACATGTACTGTTGTATGGCTAGTGTCCATACATGTACTGTTGTATGGCTAGTGTCCATACATGTACTGTTGTTTTGTACATTTAAAACACATGTAGCTGTCCATTTCATATGTTTTGTACTCTGTGATGTGATATTAGAACCATAAACACTGCGAATAAAATGACGGGTTGCTTGTGATAGCCGAGCATCGCGAAGGGAGCATCACTGCATGATGGGTGTTGGATGGAGATTCATCAGTCCCACGTGTATATGGCACTGCAATGACATACAGTGCAATACACTGTAGCAATCATTGGGAAGGGGGGGGGGGCCGTAATAGCAATGCATTTGATTTGGTGCTTGTTTTCTGTTCACCTCAGACACAACACATGTGATCGAAGATCTGGTTGCCAAGGATGCGCACTTCAAAGATTCAGAGGTGTACGGCACACCTGACTACATTGCACCAGAGGTCATCCTGGGGTCTGGCTACGGACTAGCGGTGGATTGGTGGTCAATGGGCGTGATCTTGTACGAGATGCTGGTCGGGAGCACTCCCTTCTTCGGTTCAAATGTGCAGGAGCTCTTCGACAAGATCACCGATGGTGGGCATCATATAGAGTTGTAGTATTTGTTAGCCCCATCTAAAGTGTTTGGTTTAGATGCTGATGAGTGGTAGCACATACCTGTAGCTGCAAATCATTGCTTTGTGCAGTTTCCCAGATTTAGTTTCACCTCAGTCATCAAATCAACATGTGATGAAGGTGTGCATGTGTAGTAGGAGTGTTGAAGGTGTGCATGTGTGGAGTGTTGAAGGTGTGCATGTGTAGTAGGAGTGTTGAAGGTGTGCATGTGTAGTAGGAGTGTTGAAGGTGTGCATGTGTAGTAGGAGTGTTGAAGGTGTGCATGTGTAGTAGGAGTGTTGAAGGTGTGCATTAGTAGGAGTGTTGAAGGTGTGCACGTCCCAATGCATTCTCTGCCTTTGTCTCCTCCTCCTCCCCAGACAATTCAACTATCTATTGGCCGCCCCAGGAAGATGATGATATTCCAGAGACGGCAAAGAACATTGTCGAGCGCCTTCTCATTCATGAACCAACCTGGCGCCTAGGATCATCGGCTGTTGGAGGTAAAGCCTTTATATTCGTGAACTGTTCATACAATGTTGGAAAGAGTAACACTACATGTACATAATGAAATGAGGATTTTTTTAACTAATCTAAAACTTGTGCATAACCAAGAATAGCAGTCCTGTCGATTACCAATCTTTGTGTGGGCGTTTTACCAGTGATTAATATATGAAGCTGATGACTAACCATTATATTGTGTCGACATGTCCCAAACCATTTGTTAGCATATGGCGTTCAACTCCAATAGCAGAGGCAATGGCTGTTATTTTCCATTCATTCTCCTCTTCTTCCTTTCTCCCTCCCTCCCTCCCTCCCTCCCTCCCTCCCTCCCTCCCTCCCTCCCTCCCTCCCTCCCTCCCTCCCTCCCTCCCTCCCTCCCTCCCTCCCTCCCTCCTTCCCTCCCTCTCTCCCCCTTCCTCTCTCTCCAGGCATTGATGGGGTGAAAAATGACGTGTTTTTTGAGACCATAAATTGGACCACTCTGCTGAGACAGAAGGCAGACTTCATTCCATGTCTTCAGGGTGAAGAAGACACCAGCTATTTCGACTGTACGTCGTTGCCCCCCCACTCCACCCCTGGGGGTTGGTCCCCACCCCTGGGGACTGGTCCCCACCCCTGGGGGCTGGTCCTGTTATTACACTTCTGGGGTTACTTCCCTTTAATTAGAAATTGTGGTCGGCTCCATATAAGGAGTGAGAAGCTGAGCATGTCCTTATTTGGGGTGAGGGAGTATGTGTGTGCCACTGACTTATGTCACCTTCCCTCCCCACTCATCCTGTACTTAAGTTGCTGTTGACAAATCTGTGGTAACATCACACATGCACACCACACATGCACATCACACATGCACATCACACATACACACCACACATGGCACACCATCACATGCACACCATCACATGCACACCACACATGCACAATGTAATCTGCTACATTGAATATTGTCCATGGCTGTTAAAAAGCACACATAATTATTTCAAGGTCCTGCATTACATGTATGTTTATGGACATGTATGTCCTTACAACACCACGTACACTATTGACCCATGGAAACAAGGGTATTTTAATAGTGCTGTTATAGAGCATTCTACAATTACACACTTACTCTTTCTCTGTCTCCTCCCCCCCTCCCCCTTATAAATACAACTAAATATAGCTCGAACGGACAGATACCCGCACGTCTTTGCTAGTGATGAAGAGGACTTAGATGAAACAGATGGTCAAAATGTGTTTGACAACTTTGCGTCCGTGTCGCCTCGCTACTCACAGATGCTGGACGAATCCCAACACATGACATCATTTGACCTCGGAGGGGAACACCAGAGTGCGAAGGGTGTGGGGGTGGGAGGTGATCTGTACCAGGAGAAGGAGCACGTGGTGGGTCCCTCCTCCATCAGTCTCCTTGGCAACCGGAGGATCTCGGAGGTGATGCACGATGAAGTGGAGTTCAGCGGCAGTACCAGCAGCAGCAGCAGTGTCCCGGAGGAGGTGGATGAAGACAATGAGGATAACGTAGTCACCAGGATTGACGAAGTGGTGAGAGATTTATTTTTATTTTTAAGCGTGATCTGAGATACTACTGTGTACAAATAAATCAAGGGCTTTTTTTTTATTTTTTGGGGGTCTGGCTTTTATTTGATTATTGGGATGGCTTTTTTTATTTTTATTTTTTTATGTGTTGACAGTGATTGCGTAGAGCTTTCGTAGGTGTTTGGCTCACGTTGGTAGCAGATTGAACTTGTAACACATTCATTTGCAAAGCTCTGGGAGACCGACAATAATATGTGTTTGTGGTTTCCAACTCTTATCTGCTGCGCCATGTCTGTTGGTTGGAAGTACTGCCTTAACGATGTCATTCTTTTAGCTTCAAAAGAGACCTTAACAGTAGTGTAAGATGAGATTAAGACTGTCCAGCTCGTTAGATAATTTTTTGCTGTCCTTGTATGATGAGAAATGCATGCTTATGTGCGCTTTATGTTTTTGCGTACATTGTGTATGTTTTCATGTTTGTTGTGTAGTATGTTTTCATGTTTGTTGTGTAGTATGTTTTCATGTTTGTTCTTGTAGTATACATGTTTTTCATGTACATTGTGTGCTATGTTTTTCGTTGTGTCGTCAGGACGATGAAGAACTTCTGAAGCCATCAAAACCACTAAAGCCACTCACAATCGAAAACATCATCATCAAAGAATCTCCACCAAAGCAACTCACGATCGGAAACATCAAGGAGGAGTCCGTCCAGACTCCGCCCTCTTCCTCTAAGGGGAGGAGGATTGGCATCGTCAGCGACCCTGGCCAGAGTTACTCGAGACCCACCAACATCACTGTATCACCACCGACACCAGGTAAGAATCAGACTTCATACATACTGTAATAAATGTCTCCAAGAAGTGTGCATTTTTCTGCACACATAAATGTGTAGGCTCCATCCAGTTTTTTTTTTTTAAATCCAATTTTAAATTAGAGGTCTTCACATCTAAAGTCAAGTCATGTGTAATATTTATGCATCAAACACAGAAGACCTTTGTATAAGGTAATAAATAATCAACGCACTCGAAGGCCGTCACCTATAGATCCTAACCATTCATGCCGTCTCTATTTTCTCTGGCATTTTGAACAGTCTGATACATGTATTTGGGAATCAACTGCGTCATATTCCTCTCACATGTCCCTTTAATTAGAACATGGAGTTGGCAACCATATTGGGTGTGTCCAAAGATAATTAAAATTTGATGATGAAATATTAGCAAATAAATCCAAGTTGAGCGAAAAATGAAATCTCATACCATGATTGGTCGTGATGGGAAGGAAGATGTGTAGCATGTACTGGTTGCATGGTCTAGAGCATTAGAGATGAATCACAAGTTCCATTGATCAGGTGGGCTAATAGACAGCTGCCCAAACAGTGGTACCACGAGCACCGCCACCAGTCCAATCGGAAGCCCGCGGAACTCCATGGTAGCCACGCCCATCATTATAAAGCGCAGCTCTAGAGGATTTGGTCTGGAGTTGAAGTCCATCAAAGTGTTCCTTGGGGAAAGCAATGATTACAGATTGCATCATATTATCAAGGTAAGCAGGCAAGCCGCCATGCTGTTAGATACGGCTTTTATCACTGGTGTGTGTTTGTGTGTTTGTGTGTGTGTGTGTTTGTGTGTTTGTGTGTGTGTGTGTGTGTGTGTGTGTCTGTGTGTGTGTGTGTGTGTGTGTGTGTGTGTGTGTGTGTGTGTGTGTGTGTCCTTAAATAGTCCATAGACAAAGAAGGGCCAGCAGCGCAGGCTGGGCTGAAGCCAGGGTACTTGGTGACTCACATCAATGGAGAGGTAATAAAAGAAGGGCTATGTGTTTGGAGTATTAATATGATTTATTTGGCTCCATTGTCATTGTATAACTTTCTATCTAAACATTAAGGAAATGAGGATTGTTTCAGTAAAAAGGGACCTAGTACGTTTTTTCAAGATTTCAAGTTTTAATTTTAGAAGTTTGAAATATCCTCATCACATTGCTTCTTACGCACTGAGAATCAGAGTATCTCTCATGGAATTGTAAGGCGCTGGATTTTTAATTAGCCATACATTTCAACGCAGTGTATTGGGAAATGTTATAATGTATGCGCTAGGTCCAATTGTAAGAATGACAATATTTCTAGAAATGGTTGTGTTCACCTCACTGTGTTGCTATCATTGCAACCCCATTTTATGCTACAATTGTCCCCAGGCCATTACGGGATTGCAGAATGTCCATGTCACCACGCTTCTGTGCAAGAACCCCACCATTGAGGTGAGCACCATACCTCTAGAAGAGACAAGCATCCGACAGGACACAAAGAAGAGACCAGCTGTACTTGGTCACCGCATTGGGAAACTAATGCGAAACAGATCATCGAACTCTAAAATTAAGAAGCGTTCATCCGTTTTGAAGCGGAAATCCCGGGATAAACCTCCAAAGGTTGGGGATAGTCAGTCCTCAAGTGGGACACCATCACCCAAGCCTCCATCATCGCCTCTGCGGTCTGAATCATTCAAAAGCAGGCACAAACTATCCATGAAGAACTCGTTAAGAAAACGTTCTGCCCAACCTGTCTCTCCCCTGGCGCGAAGCACTTCCCCAGTGGCACTCTCCCAGTTTGTGACTCCTTGCTCCTCCCCCCCTGGCTCCATGCAGTCTCTTGCTATCAATACCCCACCCACCTCCCCTCCAACGAACTCCAGACGCCCCGAACGACACATCTCCGATTCGTCACTGCTCAAGCACCACAAGAAGTCGAAGAGCGAGTGCGCCTTGCAGCTGCCCCTGCAGAGGACATCTCCCCAGTCCTCCCCTCTGCTTCAGAGGGCCATGTCCCCAGAGGGGGGGAGGGTGTTCCCCCATCGCGCCGAAACGCTCCCTCGTCCCAGGAAGAGTGTCGGCTACCACCTGTCTGTGGATGACAAAACCATTCAGTTATCATCATCATCATCATCATCTCATGAACAGTCAATATAAAAACAGATGTCATGGACATAATTATTACGTGTTCATTTATTTCTTTTCCTCCAATCTCTTTTGTGTCATCATGCGACTTATTCCAATGTAAATTGGGTGATTTGTATCTCTGTAGGCAATTTGCTGTCTCTGCTCTGTGTTTATGTATTTTACGTGTGTTGCAAGTCCCACTTTTGTGTATGTGTTCTTGTGAGGTGCTATTTATCATGTATTTTGATATATGAAATCATCATCAAAATATAATTGTATCAGGTCATATTCTCACGTAAATGCATGTAGAGAGAGGGGCTTTCTGAATACTTGGGGGGGGGGGGGGGGATTACTTACGTTATGACTAGTGAAGACAGCATTAAACGATCTGGTTAGTCAATTACAGTTATGCTTACCTCCTATTTTTGATAAGCAAATTAAGACAGGCAGGGGAATGGTATCACTTCAGCATGCATATACAATTAACGTCTGCATGGTTTTGCAACACAACTCCAGTGCAAGCTTAAGCAATATTAAATTATGTAGGCGCACAATAATCAAGTACGACCTGTTGATCTTCCACCTGGTCATTTGTTCAATAATTGCAACCATGTTGTGAATACAACTGATGACTGAAAAATTCAAAACCAAGCCAAGCGCCAAACATTACCACACCTGAAACAGGGATTACAAATGATGCACAAACCACTGACAAGATACAAAACAGAAAGTGAGGTGCAATGATTACTGAAGGCCCATTAAATAACTAAATGACCAGTTCTTGCCAGAATGTCTCATCCATGTCCTCGTCGTCATAATCCTCGATATCGCAATCACTGTCCTGATCGAGCGACGGGACATCTTGGGAGGAACTGGGGGCCAAGGGGTCTACAAGTGGTGGTGGAGATGGCACGCCCTCTTCAGTATAGGTGCCAGCATCTTTCTCTTCCAAAGTTTCAGGTCTTGACCTACACCGAGTTTAAATGTTCAGATTACATATCAAACACCTCCAAAATCAAGTTGAGAATATTCCAAATAGGTTAATTTTAATGTGGACAATTATGCTGGTTAGATTGGATAACGCTAGACTTCTTAATTAACATTGAACTTTCACGCAGCCATATGACTACTGAACAGAACATATTACTGAACAGGAGTTGAATAATTATCATGCTAATTTTATGCCTATAAAATTCACAACAAAATTGGTATTATTTCTTATGATAACCGATTTCAAGGCCGTAGAATAGCTTCAACTGCAAAAGAACACCAGTCAAAATATAGCCATTATCCCCAAATGTAGCACACTCAACAGCAACACATGACACCTTGACACACACTTTATGGATGAAACAAGAGTACGAGATGTGCTTCCGTTGCCACACCTACCTGTAATGATGCCACACCTACCTGTAATGATGCCACACCCACCTGTAATGATGCCACACCCACCTGTAATGATGCTGAGTTGAGAACTGTGAAATGGACTGCAGCAGTGCAACTTGGCCTGCACCAAAGCGATCAGAGGTCGCAAAATGAACAAACAACGCTAGTCCAACTCACTTGCATTCTTCAAAGGGACATTAATCAGAGACAGATAAGGAAGAATCTCGGTCTGCAGTTCGACAGGCGTCCACAAATGCACTGCAGAGAGGCTCAGTCCACACTAAATGCAACTCTGCACCCAAGGATGGTACCGTGCTCGGAGATCCCCAGGTGCAGGAACAGACGTCGTGCCACACACGAGTTTTCGTTGTACTGTGCACAAGAAGATAGGCATTCAATATCTGCACACTTGTGGGACATGCGCTGCGCACAAGAAGATAGGCATTCAATACCTGCACACTTGGGACCTGCGCTGCGCACAAGAAGATAGGCATTCAATATCTGCACACTTGTGGGACATGCGCTGCGCACAAGAAGATAGGCATTCAATACCTGCACACTTGTGGGACATGCGCTGCGCACAAGAAGATAGGCATTCAATACCTGCACACTTGTGGGACATGCGCTGCGCACAAGAAGATAGGCATTCAATACCTGCACACTTGTGGGACATGCGCTGCGCACAAGAAGATAGGCATTCAATACCTGCACACCTACATACTTGTGGGACATGCGCTGCACAGAACTGTGTAATGTTTAGTTTCACACTGGCTGATCAATAGTGCAGGCAAACTCTGATCATGGCACTAAACTTGCTACGGAAAAACTACAAGAAAGTCACTAGCTAGAAAAGTAAAAAGCTAACCAAAAGTTTTAGATTTAACTGATGGTAGTTACGATTAATTTCTCTCACATGCAGGACACTATTCTAAATGGTAAAGCTCCCTCGTATGGCTCAACTCAACACTAACTATTACTTTGTACAGTGTTAATTGCAAATATGAATATGTTAATTGAATGCATCTCCATCTCCATCCAATACCACTGGGACAACAATTAATGGAGTACATGGAGTACTTAATGGATTACAACTCTGGGCTGGCAGTGTTGACATAGATAAATGAATAACAGCTAATGCATTGGCATGCAGCAGAGAGCAAAGCAGTGTTCAACATCTCCCTCCCATAAGAAATTTTCAAGACTTGTTCCAAAGTGTTCCAGTTTTTCTAGAGCATCATTGAAGTTGCTTGTTCCATTTAATTGCATGCATATCTCTCTTCTAACGTGTACAGGTTGAAGAGTTTGTAAAGCATTCCCCCGATGAGGCACGAGCACTCAAGTGCCAAGGGGCGTGGTACTTTATAACTTGTGTGGGGGTAACAGTTTTCACAAACTCTTCAACCTGTATAAGTTAGAAGAGAGATATGCCAGCAATTAAATGGAACAAGCAACTTCAATGATGCTCTAGAAAAACTTGAACACTAGAACACTTGCAGCAAGATATTACACATGAATTTGAAACAAGTCTTGGCAAGACTTAGCAAAAATTTTTTCTTAGGGACCGATAAAGCCCTTACTGAAAGATTTCAATGGCATTATTTTTTAAGTCTGCATATGCGCATGGCAAGGCCACACCCCTTTCCTTGCCCAAAGTTACCTGATACCCTTAGGTGTTACACTGAAACAATGGGATGACAGGAAACTACACCTTATACTAATCCAGTCAGCATTCCCAGCTCAAAATGCAACATAGCAGGTATACTTACTAAATGGCTGAGTCACTAGAAGGGTAGCACTTATTGGGGATGGCATCTGAACTTTATACACATATGCAGTAATTCACCAGAATACAGAGTTTTGATCCAGGTAGGAATCAGACATGTTATGTTACTTCAAAGCACACCAATGTATGTGATGTACACACACACATACACACACAACACACAAACACACACACACACACACACACACACACACACACACACACACACACACACACACACACACACACACACACACACACACACACACACACACACACACACACACACACACACACACACACACACACACACACACACACACACACACACACACACACACACACACACCTGCTTCTTTGCACTCAGCCACTGAGGCTTGTGCAGTGGTCTCCACTTGCTGGCAGTGGTGTGTCCCTGGGAGTGCATGATACCTCTGCAGGCCACAGACGCAGCACACCAATGGTGCAGACCTGCTGACTCCTTCACACAAAGGAGACTGAATGCATTAAATGTTGCCATGGCAAATAGTGTAAATATAGCTGTATCTAATCTCTTGTAACAGTTCACATTCCACACACAAGCAGTGCAGGACCTTGGGCAGGAGCTCTCTGTCCCAAATATTTTACACCTCTCAAGTGTTGATGATAATAACTAGCACAGTTTGTGCCAAACTCACAAAGGAGGTCTTTCCTCGCTCCAGAATGTCTGCATCACACAAGTACTCCACACACTGAACCTGTTCAAATAACACCAATAGCACTAAGAACGAGCCTCCACCACACAGAGGTCGGTGCACAGCAGTACCCCACAATACAACAAAGGTGTGCAAGAGCTGTACATGTGAGATGCTGGTAAGGCACACTGGTAGATGATGGAAGGAACATGGGCACATGTACAATGATGGAAGGAGCATGAGCACATGTACAATGATGGAAGGAACATGAGCACATGTACAATGATGGAAGGAACATGAGCACATGTACAATGATGGAAGGAACATGAGCACATGTACAATGATGGAAGGAACATGAGCACATGTACAATGATGGAAGGAACATGGGCACATGTACAATGATGGAAGGAACATGAGCACATGTATATTGATGGAAGGAACATGGGCACATGTACAATGATGGAAGGAACATGAGCACATGTACAATGATGGAAGGAGCATGGGCACATGTACAATGATGGAAGGAGCATGAGCACATGTACAATGATGGAAGGAACATGAGCACATGTACAATGATGGAAGGAGCATGAGCACATGTACAATGATGGAAGGAACATGGGCACATGTACAGTGATGGAAGGAACATGGGCACATGTACAATGATGGAAGGAACATGGGCACATGTACAATGATGGAAGGAACATGGGCACATGTACAATGATGGAAGGAGCATGAGCACAGCACAAGTATAGTAATGGATGGTGCAAACTGACGGAATGGAGCATACCACTTACAAGGTCATCAATGTCTTCAAAGAAGTCCACGTAGTTCTGATGAAGATACAAGACGAACAGCTCAGGAGACACTTGAGTTTGTTCAACTACTTCCTATGTGTACATGTGTGGGCATGTGTGAGTGTGCATGTGTGTGCATGTGTGGATATGTGTGGGCATGTGTGCATGTGTGGGCATGTGTGCATGTGTGTGCATGTGTGGGCATGTGTGCAGTGTGTGCATGTGTGGGCATGCGTGCAGTGTGTGCGTGTGTGAAATTCTTCAATGAACACTATGTGTTACTAAGTACAAATGCGTAAATGTAAATGTTCACAGCCAGTGTAATTGCACATTCTCACACCAGCAAAGGCAGCAATGATGGACAGCATAAATCCCTAGACAATTAAATTCAGCTTATTATATTAGAGCCACGCTCCCTGGTCACACCTCCTATGGCTGAGAAAATAAATGGAGAAAATTGTCTATCTCTTTTATCTGTTTAGATTCTATGTTTTCCAATCTTAACAGCATAATGTCTGAGTAGCATTTGAGTGCTGTAGCCTAACTGGGTCTTAATAGTTGAGTCAAGGCAAGTGAGTCTTCCACCACAACTTGGTCACCTGACAAAGCCATAATCATGGAACTACATAAAATGGTGAGAGAGCATGAGGTCAACATCCCCAGTGCAAATGGTTCCAGTACCGAGTAATGACCAATCTCATTCAATAGTTAGCAGGCCTGTATTTGGTTCAGTAGGTAAGCGAACAGGTGCTCTCAGACAAGGAAATGTACTGTACTATTTGTGGTTAGCTAAACAACAAACTCAATTTTGAGACATTGCTTCCAATGAAGTAATGTGCTATAGTCCGTGACTGTAATAGTACACATGTGTAACAGTGATGAAAGGTACACATGCCTCCACATACCAACCTTCTCGTACAGATAAATTACAGAAATGGAAACAAGCACAACTGGCATGAAGTGTAATTACCTTCCCTCATACCCGCACTTGAAGCAATCAGCAATTATCTTGAAGCAATCAGTAATTATCTTGAAGCAATCAGTAATTATCTTGAAGCAATCAGCAATTATCTTGAAGCAATCAGTAATTATCTCTTCTATTACATCTAGCAAGTCACACACAATAACTCCCATGTCAGAATCTAAGACTGTTACCCTTCCCTTGTGAGACTACATGTACATGCACATGTACCTTGTGCTAACGAGCTATCATATACCAAGTACGTGTAGCCAAGAGAAGGCCACTCCCACACAGTGGCCAAGAGAAGACCACTCCCACACAGTGGCCAAGAGAAGACCACTCCCACACAGTGGCCAAGAGTAGACCACTCCCACACAGTGGCCAAGAGAAGACCACTCCCACACAGTGACCAAGAGAAGACCACTCCCACACAGTGGCCAAGAGAAGACCACTCCCACACAGTGACCAAGAGAAGACCACTCCCACACAGTGGCCAAGAGTAGACCACTCCCACACAGTGGCCAAGAGTAGACCACTCCCACATAAGGTATGACCACTCCCACACAGAGAGATGTCAAGTGCTAAGAAACCATGGCCTGCACATGTATACATGTAAATACAATGTACTGTACCAACACATTGCACAGTCTGACCATAACATACACTCCAGTCAACACCCATACAATAAAAAACACCCTAACTAACCCTATACAAACACCCATCGACTAAACCTACACTAACACCCATAAACTAACACCCATACACTAACACCCTTACACTAACACCATACACCAGCACCCATACACTAGCACCCATACACTAACACCCATACACTAACACCCATACACTAACACCCATACACTAACAGCACCCATACACACCCACCTCTGGGTTGACCAGAAGTGGAGCTCTGTTGTGTCTGGAGAGGTGTGGTGGAAGGGTATCGGAGCAAGATACGCTGTCCTCTCCTAGATGACCACATAATCTTTATTATAAGAGTGAACGGGATGACATTGTGTAATAGAGGTTCACACAGAGCTAACAAAGATCAAAACAAACACATAGATGTACTTAAACAACTCGCTGCTTGAAAGCAGATGAACACTGTTCAGTGGTTTAGCCACCAGAAGAGAGGGGTTAAGAAACTAACATACCGAGGTGTGCACATGATAACAGATTCCCATATTACAGTTTGCCTTTTAACTAGGTAGCACCTAACTTCGGGCTCCTACAAAATCCCTCCCTCCACCTATCAATACACCTCCATCCCCACACCTCAATTTACACATGTACCCTCATATCACTCACATGCTCCTCCATTCTCACTCACCTCCATCTCCACAACACACCTCCATCACATACCTCCATAAGCACACACCTCCATCACATACCTCCATAAGCACACATCTCCATCACAGTACCTCCATACCCACACACCTCCATCCCCACAGACCTCATCCCACATACCTCCATCCCCATACACTTCCATCCCCACACACCTCCATCCTCACACCTCCATCCCCACCCACACACCTCCATCTCCACACACACCTCCATCCCACACCTCCATAACCACACATCTCCATCACATACCTCCATCCCCACACACCTCCATCCCCATACACTTCCATCCCCCACACCTCCATCTCCACACACATCCATCTCCACACATGTACCCTCACATCACTCCCACACTCACTTTTGCAGTACAAAATCTTTCCCAGAGCTCTGAACAGGTAGAGCGAGTTGTCTCTGCCTCCAATTGGAGCATAGCCCTCATCAGACACAGCTTTTTTAGAGGGGCCTTCATTTGGGACCTTTCTTGAGGAAGTTGTACTCTTTACACGAGCACCACTGTGCTGGTGGGGGCGGGGCATTGAAGAGGAAATGGTTCCCACGCTTGGAGAGCCTACAGCAAGTTTATATCATGTGTAGGTGTGCATTGTGTAGGTGTGTATTGTGTAGGTGTGCAGTGTGTGTAGGTGTGCATTGTGTAGGTGTGCATTGTGTAGGTGTGTATTGTGTAGGTGTGCAGTGTGTGTAGGTGTGCATTGTGTAGGTGTGCATTGTGTAGGTGTGTATTGTGTAGGTGTGCAGTGTGTGTAGGTGTGCATTGTGTAGGTGTGCATTGTGTAGGTGTGCATTGTGTAGGCGTGCATTGTGTATGTATGCATTGTGTAGGTGTATTGTGTAGGTGAATTGTGTAGGTGTGCATTGTGTGTGCATGTATGTATGAGCATCTAATTGATTTATACAGTCATGATCATGACATCTGTACTTGCATACAATAAATTGACAGCAGCATCTACACTTAACCCCAAGATGAATTATCACCTCACCTACCCACCATCTATCCCCTTCCTCCATTCTTCTTTTCCACCTTCCAGCCTCTTTCATCTGTCCCTGCCACCCATCCACTTTCACTCAACTCAAATGTACTTTGTTCCTTTTCATCATCACCTACTCATCCCTCTTATCTAGATCCCCTTGGCTCTCTCTTCCTCTGTCCCTCTCTCCTCGCCCTACTTCCATCCTTTCCTCCCACCCTCCCTCTCTCCTCTCCCTACTTTCATCCTTCCCTCCCACCCTCCCTCTCCTACTTCCCTCCACCCTCCATCCCTCCCTCCCTCTCTCCTCTCCCTACTTCCATCTTTCCCTCCCTCCCTCCCTCTCCTCTCCCTACTTCTCTCCTACCCTCCATCCCTACTTACCTCCCCTCCTCCCTCCAACCTTTCCTCCCTATGCTTAGTCACAAGATTTTGGACGCAAACTTTTCTGATAAAGATGCTGTTTTGTATGTACTAATAAGGTACGAATAAAATCTAAATTATTAAGTCTGTTAGTTGTATGGTTCTTCAGTTATAAGTCTTTGAAGTTTGACCTTAATGCCATCCAACTGCTCTTACATGCTGAAGTACCCATACCTACCCCTTGAGCATTACCTATCTGAATGCTGAGGCTCGTGGCTGAGTTTGGCCTGCCATAGTCAGGGATGTAGCAGCTGTGCCTCGTAACCGCTGAGCCTAGCTATGACTGGTGTGCTGCACACGAACTTGCTTTTATACGGATTTGAACCTGGGAACCATATCCACAACAGTTTGGGATGATTTGATTGGATAAAGGGGTTTGAGTTAAGAAGCCCTGCTATGCTATTGGGCACTAATGTGAATTGTAGGATTCATTCATTGAATGCATCTATATGTTTACATCTTGGCCTTAGCAACAGACATGCACTGTACCTAGTACCTATAGAAAGCTTAGTAATACTATGACATAGGCTGGTCATCAGCATTTCTCTGCATTAAACTTGGTTTACTACACCTGTACCTAAACTCTATCTTTTAGAGTGCATTTAGCAACCATGAGCCATGTTTTTAGCTATCACTTTTTGTATTCCTAATGTTGTACAGATATCTGCATTTTATTTTAAAATCTTTAAAAAGTTCGCTTCATAATTTATCGAATAATAATTATATATTTTCCACATTGAACTTTAATTGAGATTTTGATTATTAATTTAAGAGATAATTGAATATTACCTTCAGTCCCTATGTAACATTCGAAGTAAATGTTTAGGGTGGGCATTTTACATGTTGCTAGCAAATATCATGTAACTCAGGTGTACAAGAGTTAGCTGCATGAATATAGTTAAGGCTGGTCCGTGAAGGCCTTATGTAAACACATTGACAAAGCTGTGTAATGCAATAGTTGAGGAAATAAGAAACACCTGTTCAGCATTGCAAGGCCTCATTCAAAGACAATGGAGAGGTAGGCAAGCCTTCGTTGCCAGACCTTCTTAGAACAGACGAAAGCATCAAAACGAATAACAGAAAACCCAAGATCATATGCTGAGGAGCTACCAATTCGTGACTGACTTGTGGCAGCAGTGACAATTGTCCTTCCGTGCATAACTATCCTCCAGCTGACACACAGAACCAGTTGCTGGTTAAGGTACGCTCTAATGATTGCAGGTCTTCGTTAACTGCTTGTCTGCTCACTACGCTATGAATAAAACCAGCTGCAGGTGGCTTGCCTTCCTGATAAAGAAGAGGTGAGAGTGCAGGCTGGACCATCTCAGACAGTCAATCACCTCACAAATGAGGAAATGGTGAAAGCCATGCCTGTCTTCGAACCAAGCCTTGCAACGCTGAACAGGTGTTTGTTATTTCCCTGGTGCTTTGTGGGTTGTAGCAATGTATGTACACAAGGCCTTCAAGGACCAGCCTTAACAATATTCATGCAGCTAACATGCATATCTCTGCAGCATGTAAAATGCCCACCTGAAATATTTACTTCAAAATGTTACCTAGGGACTTGAGGTAATATTCCAAAATGATTATCATAATTTTCCCACATTTCAGTTAAGGTCAAAGTGAAAACAATTAATAATAATTAATAATTACTCGATACATTATTCAATAAGCTTTTAACTGCATTAATATGAAGAGCTACCAAAGGGTTTTAAAATGATATACATGTGCGAGATATTTGTACAGCACTAGGAATACAAAAGTTATACACTGTAGCTAGAAACATGAAATGCGTTCTAAAAGGTCAAGGTTCGAAGACTTATGAAGTCTGGGGAACGATTTTGGCCTTATCAGTACTACATTGCATCTTTATCAGAAACAGTTGCATCCAAAACCTCCTGACTAAGCATGAAATGACCCCTCCCTTCCTCTCTCTCTCCCTCCCTCCCTTCTCAGCCCACCTTGAAGACACATGAACTGCAAAGCGTTCACGGCAGCACGAATGTCTCCTACACAGCTCTCTACCAGGTTCTCCAGTACCTCATTGGACGGAACACAGAACGTGACACCAGGGTGGCTCCTTTTGGAAGCACACTTGGTGCCCTCGGCAGCTGCAATCTTCTGCAGTGCCTTGAGCATGTTGGTATGGGCTACAGGATTAAAACTGCACATGCACACACAAATGAGACATGAGACTAGCAGACAGTGTGTGCGTCAGCAATAACAAAGTATATCAATGTGCACGCGTGCGCGCGCGCACGCATACACACACACACACACACACACACACACACACACGATTGGTGTCACTTTTCTATCATAATGTCTTACACAATACAAATGTATGGTGCAGTGTTGACGTTGCTGATGGGCATTAATTAGGGCCTGCACAATACTGCACCAATGCAGTGATGTATACATGTAAATGACCTACATGTATGTGACTCTGTTGCTATGACAACGTACCACAAGTGTGCAGTGTTTGCCAGGTTACTATGATGCCACATGAAATGTTAGAAGGGTGCTCTATTTATCAACAAATGCAAAAACGTGTACAACAGAATCTTAACTTCACATGTTATGCCCATAGCCAAAGAAATGCAAGCATGTACCATCAAGTTCTGAGGAACTGAACTAATCAATCTGCTATGTAATTGTCACAGAAATGCCTTTCATGGTTTGTATCACCAACTGTATCAAGCAACAGCATTTTTCACGATTGGCATTTGCAAAACTGAGGCCCTCGGAAAATTTTATGCATACACATGGCACCAGATGGCCAAACTTTGGTGCGTAACTTAAAGCCACACACCTGATGCAGTGAATGTCTAGGGACGAGACAAAGTCCTTAGGAAAGAGGGCCACAGCACTGGAGGACTCGGTGTGGTGCGTTTCCGAGACGATGAAGATGAGAGGGTAGATGAGGGAGCCATGCACTGAGCTGCATACAGTTCAAAAGAGACAGGCGAAACTGTTCTCAAAACACAACAGCATACCCACACGCATACACACACATGCCCACATACATGTAATACAAACACTCACACATGCACACACACATGTACACACACACACACATGCACGTGTATACAACATGCACCTACACACACACACACATGCATGTGTATACAACATGCACCTACACACACATGCATGTGTATACAACATGCTTCTACACCGCACACACACACACACACATACACACACACACACACACACATACACACACACATACAGTACATGCACATACGCACACATAAACACGTGCAATTTGGTACTGTTGGTATAACCTAACCTGCACACCTGCCCTGGGTACCTCCACACTGCAGTACACGGTCCCACGATTTACGCTACTGCATATACATACATACTACACATGCAGACATTTACACTCTGCCACCTCCATAATACAGCCAGACAATTCTGACCGTTGCTTGGGTAACCATTGTAGGCATCGTTAAAGACTGCATACACCTGCACGCCAGCACGTGCACACTTCACACCTTGCACAAAAACATCAGTACAGTAAAAACCACTATCCGAAACATACCGCAAGATGTCATGAAATTTGCTAGGCTCTCTCAGAAAGGCATTGGGAAATTCCTGCAGAGGGTTGGTGAGGTTCAGTCACTACTCAGTCCTAAACTCATAAAATACACAGCATCATGCACCCCGTGTACACACATCAACCAATCATATATATTACTGCACAGCTGTGCTCGGATGATCCTCACACACACACTCACACACATACACACACACACACACACACACACACACACACACACACACACACGCACACACACACACAAATACACACACACACACAAATACACACACACACACACACACACACACACACACACACACACACACACACACACACACACACACACACACACACACACACACACACACACACACACACACACACAAACATCAACCATACACTGCACAGATACACAACATGCATGGACACAACCACAACTGTATACTGAGTGTGCTCTGAAACCAAGAAATTGTGCACACACAAGACAGGTATGAAAGAAAGAAATGGAATTAGTTTCCGTTACAATTTACTAGCACTAGTAACAACAGAAACCAATTAGGTAATAAGGCAGACAGCAGCCCCTAGTGTCTTAATGTTCCCATCATATGCTCTTCTACATGCAATACCACACCAGCACTCAGGTATAGACTGGCAATTTCCAACTCCCGGAATAAACATTCAACACCAACAAATCTCTTGGTCCAGAGAAACTCAACTGTATGACTGACTACCAACCTATGTCTCGCTGCAGCCCTCCCCCGGTCATCCCCACCTTCAGACTATGTCACTACTTCACACCATGTAACTCTCACACACTTCACACCATGTAACTCTCACACACTTCACACCATGTAACTCTCACACACTTCACACCATGTAACTCTCACACACTTCACACCATGTAACTCTCACACACTTCACACCATGTAACTCTCACACACTTCCCACCTCCACAAGGACGACCTTCTTGTCCTTCTGCTCCTCAGGTCCCCAGCCCACCACCAGGCTAGGGTACCTGTTGGCCTGGTGCAGGAACTGCTGGAACTGCTTTCCCTGGGACGTGGGGTAGTGGGATGAGGAAATACTTCGGGGACCAAAGTCTGTGAAAGTGAAAGGAAACAATTACACAGACTGTCAGCCCAGATCACTCCATCATCACATGACACACTATTGCACATCTGCACCCTCACCACCACCACACACATCCCTCCACCACCCCACACCACATCACTCCACCACCACACCACACCACACACCACTCCACCATCACTCCACATCACTCCACACCACACCACCACCACACAACTACACCACCACACTACACCACTCTACATCACTCCCCCACACACACCCCTCCATCACCAAACATCACTCCACCACACACACCCGTCCATCACCAAACATCACTCCCCCACACACATCACCACAATCACATCACTCCATCACCGTGTCACTCCAACACCACCACACCCTCCACGACCACACATACATACAGTACACCCATACACCCATACCACACATCATACAGCATCCACACTACACACCCTCACCCTAACTACATCACCATCTCCTCACACCACCATTAACACACACCTCAGCTAGAGCACCTTTCTATGCTGCTACAGAATGTCATTGTGATTGGGAGAGGCTGGTATGAGCCTAAAGTGTCAGGGTCACAATTATTTGGTCATATCACGGAGGTGGGCTGTACCCCCTCACCTTCCATGTGAACATCAGAACACACCCTAACTTCCCCCTCACCTACCATGTAAACATCAGAACACACCCTAATCTCTCTAACTGCCCCCTCACCTTCCACATGAACATCAGAACACACCCTAATCTCTCTAACTGCCCCCTCACCTTCCACATGAACATCAGAACACATCCTAATCTCTCTAACTGCCCCCCTCACCTTCCACATGAACATCAGAACACACCCTAATCTCTCTAACTGCCCCCTCACCTTCCACATGAACATCAGAACACACCCTAATCTCTCTAACTGCCCCCTCACCTTCCACATGAACATCAGAACACACCCTAATCTCTCTAACTGCCCCCTCACCTTCCACATGAACATCAGAACACACCCTAATCTCTCTAACTGCCCCCTCACCTTCCACATGAACATCAGAACACACCCTAATCTCTCTAACTTCCCCCTCACCTTCCACATGAACATCAGAACACACCCTAATCTCTCTAACTGCCCCCTCACCTTCCACATGAACATCAGAACACACCCTAATCTCTCTAACTGCCCCCTCACCTTCCACATGAACATCAGAACACACCCTAATCTCTCTAACTGCCCCCTCACCTTCCACATGAACATCAGAACACACCCTAATCTCTCTAACTTCCCCCTCACCTTCCACATGAACATCAGAACACACCCTAATCTCTCTAACTGCCCCCTCACCTTCCACATGAACATCAGAACACACCCTAATCTCTCTAACTGCCCCCTCACCTTCCACATGAACATCAGAACACACCCTAATCTCTCTAACTGCCCCCTCACCTTCCACATGAACATCAGAACACACCCTAATCTCTCTAACTGCCCCCCTCACCTTCTTCCATAGGGCCTCCTGTGACTGGATTGGTCCACTCAAGGACACAGAACCCCAGGTCATTGGCCAGGGCATGGAGACAGGCTGTCTTTCCACAGCCCACAGGGCCAGTGATCAGGAGCATTGGGTGCCTTGCTGTCTACAAAAGTAGAACACACATTCTGAAACCGCATTTATGTAAGCATTCAAAAATATGCCAGAAGTTCTTCCTTATTTCAGCCTCTTTACACTACTCTTCATCTCCCCTGGTCCCATCTCCCCTGGTCCCACCTCCCCTGGTCCCATCTCCCCTGGTCCCATCTCCCCTGGTCCCCCTCCCCTGGTCCCACCTCCCCTGGTCCCACCTCCTCTGGTCCCACCTCCCCTGGTCCCATCTCCCCTGGTCCCATCTCCCCTGGTCCCATCTCCCCTGGTCCCATCTCCCCTGGTCCCATCTCCCCTGGTCCCATCTCCCCTGGTCCCATCTCCCCTGGTCCCACCTCCCCTGGTCCCACCTCCCCTGGTCCCACCTCCCCTGGTCCCCCTTCTGTTACTGTGCAGCCAACCTTAGCAGCTGCTGCAGCTATGTGGTATGAGGTTATGTGGTTGCGTTTCTCAAAACTGAACACCATTCGTGATTGCAGGGAAGTCAAGGCAATATACACTGCAGCTATCAGTAGCTTACCATCCCAGATTGAAGTACAATTATGCATTACCAGAAAGAGCAAAGCAACCAATCTCCTCCCATAGCAACACTTACAGGGAAAAGAAAAGTGCAAACTCCAACCACTGACCAATCCCCTCCCCAATCCCCTCCCATAGCAACACTTACAGGGGAAAGTGCAAACTCCAACCACTGAACAATCTCCTCCCATAGCAACACTTACAGGGGAAAGTGCAAACTCCAACCACTGAACAATCTCCTCCCCAATCCCCTCCCATAGCAACACTTACAGGGGAAAGTGCAAACTCCAACCACTGAACAATCTCCTCCCCAATCCCCTCCCATAGCAACACTTACAGGGGAAAGTGCAAACTCCAACCACTGAACAATCTCCTCCCATAGCAACACTTACAGGGGAAAGTGCAAACTCCAACCACTGAACAATCTCCTCCCATAGCAACACTTACAGGGGAAAGTGCAAACTCCAACCACTGATGCACCTCTTCGATCTTCTTCTTGTGAACAGCCAGGTCCGTCTGTGTAAGAGGTGCTGTTCACCACAAATGTGCATGTGCAGCAAACACACACTGGCACACATACTCACACCCCGACACACACACACACACACATGCACATCTACACACTATACACTTACAGCCGTACATGGTCGGTGTGCTTCAACCCAGGGAACATGGTCTGGGAAGTGAATACAATAGTAGTGAGAACATAGTGCAAAGCTAGTGATTGAGCAGTAAGATAGTGATGGGGAGTGTACTTAGTGCAAGACTTTACTCTGGTGATGGAGTGTAGTTACAAGACTGGTGATTGAGTGTACTTAGTACAAGACTTTACTCTGGTGATGGAGTGTAGTTACAAGACTGGTGATGGAGTGTAGTTACAAGACTGGTGATGGAGTGTAGTTACAAGACTGGTGATTGAGTGTAGTTACAAGACTGGTGATGGAGTGTACTTAGTACAAAACTAGTGACTGAGTGTACTTAGTACAAGACTGGTGATGGAGTGTATTTAGTACAAGACTTTACTCTGGTGATGGAGTGTAGTTACAAGACTGGTGATAGAGTGTATTTAGTGCAAGGCTAGTAATTAGTACAAGACTAGTGTATTTAGTGCAAGACTAGTGACATAGTGTATGACAGAAATTGCCTTTCTATTTGTTACTATTACAGCTTTAGCATGACAAATATAAATAAACACACACATTTTTCCACCCCCTTTCCCTCCTTCACGGCTAATCTATAATGTGGAATGCTGAAAGGAAAGCATCAGAATGTACATACGCTACAAATGGCCACATGTTTGTACTCTGTACTCGCTCTATGCAACCACGAAAGTTTCTTTAATTTGAGTTACAGCTGTACTGGCTGTGCTCGTTGTCTTGTGAAACCACATGGGTTTTTATTCCATTGACCCTGGCTTTTGTCGGCTCTACCACTTAACAGTGTGTGTGAACACTAAGTTCTTGTACCCAAACCTACATTACGTAAGGTTAGCAAGTAGGGGGTTCGAGACTGTCAACCCTTTGTCCCACAGACATCCAATATCACATATGGTATTCATGAAGTCATCTAATGTACAGCTGCATTGCAAACCCCCCCCCCCCCCCCCCCCCCCTTGTGTTGCTGTGGTTACATGTGTATCAGGTGGGTTTCCCACCACTGAAATTTTGCCTTCTCCCCCTCCCCCCCCCCCCCCTTCAGTCACTAAGCTACCACGTAAAGACAAGACTTGTGACAACCTACCATTATATCATTCCCAGAATTCAAAGCCACAAAATCCTCATACATACGCAAATCAAACTTACCCTTAAAAACAGGCTCAGATGTAGTGCAGGTTAATGAAGAATGCTTGCGTTTTGAATTAGTAGAATGGCTATTTTTGGAGAGCGCACTACTCATCCAATCAGATATACTCTGAAACGCGAGAATAAGAACCTGGAATCCAATTAAAGCACACCGAAACTGTTCGCAAGTAGCAACAACACTGTACAACTCCAAAATAAAATAAAACAAACTAACACATAAAATATTACAACACGAACCCTTCCTCGCTTCATCGTTGCACAAAAAGCGGTGCAACAATTTCTAACGACGGCTCCATGTAGGACTCGTACCCAAACTTCCGGTAAATTTTTGTGAGTTGTCGAGCGTCTATAAATGATAGTGCGCATGCAGACATTGACATTTTATATGCAATAGTATCATTTACTAGTAGCAGGAAATAATGGGAAACACTCAATCGCAGCAGTCGCACGACGAGGAACAACAGGACACGCAGTCTTGCTATGGCGCGTGCTTCTCTAGAATGATGGGGCCCAGTACGAAAGGGAAGGAACCGATGAAGCCTATTCATGACGAGCCGGATGGTGACGCTTCGAAAGATGGTATTCCTACTGTTGTCGGAACCAATGCCGAAGACATCCCCGATGATAAGAAATCGATTGAGGTACGCATCTAAGGTTGATTTAATGCGTCCCACCATAGCCTTCAGTACCTTGAGACGATGCAGGTATTTATGCGTAACCTTAATATCCTTCGTCGAGATCGCAATCAGTACTGCAACGAGCTGCTGCGAAACATCAATATGTGGCTCTGAGGTGTGAATTCCATCGCACTTCACCTTTGCATTACGCTTAGATATGAGGAATTCAATAGACATCCACAACCGCTCATAGCCACGAAGGTATTCATTAAATTAACTCTTATATGCGAAGGTAAACGGCAATACCGGTTGCTCAGTACCATACGATATATAACGTTGGAGAGAGGGGAAGAGGGAGGGGCATTATATGGTGTGGCAAGGAGAGTTTTATCTTACATGCTCTTCAATATCGGCCTGATATGTCTTCAGAAACTGTTGATTTGCCATTGCAGGCATCAATGACAAGCTGCTCTACAATAGTGCAGTAATGGGAATTTGTACTGGAGAATTAATTAAAAGATTTGAGCAGAAAGGTTTCAATGTAGATGGTTTGGTGTTCCACCATCTAAACGTTTAGGGGCATTGGGTAAAACTTTTTCCATTTGAATCTTTTATTTGAATGTATTAGGTTCACGAGAGGATTGTACCACAGGAAAAAAAACGCGTCGAATCACTTATTGATTTTCAAATGATTTGTTACTAACATTCTGTTACAGAATGTTTACATTCCTGTACCTGAATGTAAACATTCTGTAACAGAATGTTAGTAACAAATCATTTGAAAATCAATAAGTGATTCGACGCGTTTTTTTTTACTGTGGTACAAGAAGTGGATCGGAAGTTTCGCTAGAAACTTCCATATAGAGGAGTTGCATGTGACGTCGCGCGCATCTTACATCACTAAGTATGTTACTATAAATATGCGCTGCGTGGGTACGAGATAAACAATAACCGGACGGGAACGATAGAAGGCGGCGGCATACGCTCACGTGTACATATTTATAGCGTGCCGTATACATAAATAGCAGCATACATATGATGTAACTAAACAATGCAAGGCGCGCGTGACGTCAATGCGGATCGTTTAGCTTGTTGTTTGAATCGAACGAGAAGACAAAATGAGCAGTTTCGTTATGTCGGAGAACAAAAGGGTACTGCCCACCCTCGTTCCCAGTCCCGGAATTATATCCTTCTTGACAATGCGGGATAGGAACACTTTTAAAAAGAATAGAAATTTCCCCAATAGCTGCTGGAAGAGTGCCTTCTGTGCATTTTCCACTTCAAAGAAGGCAAAGTTGAGTATTAGTTCCACTTCAATAACCTCAAGTCCAGCCTTTTCCTAGCATACTTGAATATTTAGTTCAACTTCAAACAAGCTTGGGTCCAGCCTTTTCCTAGCACACTAGAATATTAGTTCCACTTCAAACAGCTCATAATAATAGTCCTGTATTTAGCACATTTGAGGGCATATGTTGTTTGTGTGCTAAATATACATTTTTCCTTCTGATAAGACCTTGTTTCCTTGCTTTTTACACCACTATTGCCTTCAAATCCTATATGCTACCAACTTTCTCATAGAGAATGTTTTAGTTATTGTTATAATTATTAATGTGTCACAAAGCGAGGGGGGGGGGGGCGTTCCTATGCATATGAGCATAGACCCTACGCCCCCCCATATCCCCTGGTTGGGTGGTCTTTTGCACCCACCTCCTAAGGAGGCAGAGAGGGGTTCATACAAAAAAAAGCTGCAGCAAGGGACTCTCGCTTTTAATTGCCCGACCAATCCCTTCACAGAACTAACTACAGTGTTATTACGTGGGGAGAGGAAAGGGGTGGAGTATGTTTCTAGAAAAGCGGCTCAACAAACAGGTGGATCTTTGAATGGACGGAAGGTGTTACGTTTGGTTGCATTGTCGTCGTCTGCTTGCTGCTTGCTGCTTTTTTGTGGTACGGGCACACATAAAGTGCGGTTCAGTGCACTATGGGCTTCAGCTCATCTATTAGCTGCAGCCCATAGACTTGACAATACATTTCATTTTCAGGTTACGTCGCATCCTGAAAAGGTCAAAGTGTACGGTCCCGGTATCAGCGAAGGACGGATTGGAGAGAAAGGCGTGTTCACTATCGAGACAGCGGAAGCCGGGTCTGGCCAGATGTCTGTCCGTGTGCGGGGGCCTAAGAAATCATTCGACGTTCGCACCCAGCCTCACCCGACGATCAACGATGCATTACTTGTGGAATACAATCCGACCCAGACCGGAACCTACGCAATCGATGTGGAATGGACTGGTGTTCACGTCTCTGGAAGCCCATTCACGGTCAACGTCGTGGAGGGCACAGAGGTATTTGGGTGCACATGGGGATGCTGGGGGTGTGTAGCACTGTTGGGGCTGGGCGAGATACTTACCTGTAATCGTATGAGCTGTGATCCGAGTATGAGAATAAGATATGATATCTGGCTTAATTTAATGATCAAGTATTTTTTTTGGAAGATGATATTGACTTGTCATCTAAATGCAGCTGCAGTATGGTATCTCGTATGACTCACTAGGCTGCAAGACAATTGTGTGTGTGTGTATGTATGTGTGTGAATGCGTGCGTGTGTGAATGCGTGTGTGTGTGTATATTGGATGTGTGAGTGCTTGTGTGTGTGCACATGGGCAGTGTGATGCCTTTTCTGCATTCATATTTATTTATCTTATTTATCACCAAGTGTGGTAGTTGAGTTCTATTTTCTATTTTAAATGCTTTCATTTTCTATTTTAAATGCTTTCACTTTAAGATAATTTATCACGGAACGATCACTCCATGCAAGGATTTCAGCCCTGAGAAAGATGCAGCTGTGCTTCAGAAGTCCATATTAGACCCTGGAAATGGTAAGTGGTAGAAGAGAGGATGAATGGGCAGAGGGACAGACAGTAAGTAGGCGGGTACATGGATGATGGTTAGAAATATAATTACAATTACCATCTGCCCCTCCCCCTTGTTTCTTGTAGGCATTAACGAGAAGGCCATTATTGACATACTTACATCCAGGAGCAGTGAACAGAGGGTGGCTATTAGGAGCTGCTACCTGGAAAAATATCAAAAGGTGGGCATTAAATATAACTTCTGTGACACTTGTTGTGTGTACATTTTACACTGCATTAGGCTCATATTTGAGTTCATGTGTATGCAAGACCTCACGCACTTAAACAAAAAAGCCAGTACATTCTGCCAGAGTACACCCTGAGGTGTGCATGTGAGAGTGGTCTTATACCTTTCTCCTTCTGGTCACCAGGACATCGGTAAAGAGCTTAAAGCCATTTTTACAGGCAACATGAGGAGATGTACCTACGCCATGCTGTGTTCAGGAGACATGTATGATGCCACATCACTACGCAAAGCGATGAAGTCTTTCAAGAAAAAACCAGATGTTGTCATGGAAATCATCTGTACCAGGAGCAGCCAGGTAAGCCTATTCGGAAGGCTTTGCAGCACATGGATAAATATACACATTACCGGTGATATTTACCATATATTTTCAGGATATCCATATGGTAAAAGAAGCATACAGCAAAGGTATGACACAAATGTTTGTTTGTCTGTAGCAGCATTTGAGTGAACGTTGCCTTAGTACATAGGTCTCCCAGCAAATTAACCCTCATAACAAGAAAGGATCTTAGATGATTTGGTCTTCTTAAAAAATAAATAAATAAAAAACAAAACTACGCCACAAAGTTTGGCCTCATCTTGATTAATTTTTGCATGAGAGAGTAATTTTCTGTATGCTCGTAATCGTGCTCCTTACAAAGCATGGCAGTTGTTCAAATTCTCTTTCTTCCTTGTACAGAATTTGCACGAGATCTGGAGAAAGATGTTGGAAGCGAGTTCAGTGGGTCCCTTAAGAAGTTCCTCTTACTCTTATGCCAGGTACTTGTGCTTGGAGGGACAGGGAAGGGTAGGTGGGTATGACTGCTCCCTCTCGTCAACTTGGCGCCATCTTCAAAAAGGTTACTCGTGAAGCAGCATCAGAGGAAGTAAGCGAGGAACGGGTGAAGGATGATGTCAGAAAACTGTCTAGTTCCAGTGAGGGTGTCCTTGATGAGGATGTGGTCATGGAAATCTGTACCTCCAGAAGTTACCAACACCTGAGAGCTGTGTTTGATCAGTATGCCAGAGTAAGTGCCATTACAACCAGGCTACAGAGACGGTGTTATTTTGTTTGGGGGGGGGGGGGGAGGGGAGTATGGTGATGAGAAACGAATGGGATAAGGGGAAGTAAATGAGATAAGAGGAGGGGCAGAGGGAGATAGGAGGAGTGGCAGAGGAGAATGAGGAGAGCAGAGGAGGTCGGAGGAGGACAACAAAGACCTGTGATCATTTGCGATTGTCATCAGAATGTATTTCATAACTAGGAATATGCACTGCACTCTAAAGCCTAGTTCACAATATGACGCAAGAGCCCGCGATGCGTTGCGATGAATGAAAAAAAGTTCTGCACTGGGCTCGGCCGTCACTTTTTAATAACGTACCAGTATCGGGCGTGGTTTAGGTGTGGTTTATCACTGCGACGTCGCATCGCGTCGCAGGAATAGAAATTTTTTCTATTCCTGCGACAACCATCGCGTCGCATTGCGGGCTCTTGCGTCATATTGTGAACTAGGCTTAAGAATGCAGGAGAAATAATTAGTTGAAGTACCAATCAGGGCTTCACTGATGACATGCACATAAATAGATTCACTACGATGCTGTAAGTGATAAATATCACAGTGTACAATAACCTTATGGCTCCAATTGTATGAGTTACAGTTCGAAGAGCCTAACATACAATGTTTAATTGATCTTGAAGGAGTATAAATTTATATATACACTATTCATATTCATTTTCAAGCTATTACAGAGTTTATTGTTTAATATTAGTATTTGTATCACAGTTGGTCTTGCGGAGATAATTTATCTACTACAAAACTGGTTACTGTGTGGACATCTATCACTGTTTGCGATCTTTATACCATGTCTAATGTATTGGATACATTAACTTCCGCCTGTACTGTTAGAAGCTATAATTGAAGTGCAGCTTTATCCACATGGCCTATTTTCTTACAACTGATTTCTTAGTACACTGTACACGTGCACATATATGTATGTGACTTCATTCAGTAACTCCTAATACTGACACACAGACCAACCAGATAGATTTTATGGATGCAGTTGATTGTGGAATACGTTCCAACTTGAAGAAAGGAATGAAGGTGTTCGGTAGGTGTTCTCATCTCTATCTGTGAAACAATCCAAATGCCTCATGCCTGCATGACAACTTTCACCTGGGTGTTTATTTTACAGTGAGCTACATCCGCACACCCCATGTCTACTTTGCTGAACGTCTATGGGAGACCATAAAAGGGGGGATCTCCCTGGATGATAAATCATTGATCAGGATCCTTATCACCAGATCAGAGGTGAGGAGGATGTACCAAAGTGTTCTGATGTAGGGAGATGGAAGGGCTAATGGTTGTGTATGTGTGTGTGGTGTGTGTGTGTGGTGTGTGTGTGTGTGTGTGTGTGTGTGTGTGTGTGTGTGTGTGTGTTTTCTATGCGTGTATGTTGTGGACTCAGGGGTCCACAGGTGAGCCCACTGCACATGTACGGTTCTTGCACTGAGAACTCGCAAGATGTATGCATCTGAAATGAGTTGTGTGCAAGAGGAAAGTTGCCAGTGGTGCCAAAATTGCAGCATATTGCCTTTGCGTGCTATTGATTGTCATCACTCGCCCACTTGCAGATTGACTTGGTTGAAGTTTTGAAGACCTTTCAACAGCAATACCAGAAACCTCTCACAAAGGTGATTGATGAGGTCACTAACGGAGGATATCGTCATCTGCTTCTCACCATCATATCCACAAAATAATAGAAAAACACAACTGATTTTCACTGCATCTTTTATTTTGTTCAATTCAGTGTTTGGTTCTGTATGTTGTCATTTTTTGTGTTCAATTAGCATAGTGATAGTGACACCCTATTGTATACATGCTACCATAGCCTACAACTAATGAACACATTCTCAAGTATCTGTACTGTATGCCTTTCTGATGCCAATTGCATAGTAGTGTTTTTAACTCTTTAAATGCCTGGTGCGTACATGCATGCATGCACACACAACCGTTACACCATTCATGCATGGGTTAGATATTGTGTGCAAAAATGTGTTGATCAGTCACAGCTACTTGTAACCTTATAAGTACATGCACAAGTTCTTCTTACACTGGCTAAAGAACCCCATTATTCAGATGACCTCACTTCACTAATACATCACTTCAATACTCCAAGAACAAGAATGCATAGCCCAGATCAGTGTAGCATATCATGCCTGTTCACACCCCGCCCCACCCCCACCCATTTTGCCAGTTCATATTATGGGTTTACGTTGTTGCAGAAAAAGGTGCCAGCGGGTTATAACGGACACACAAAAAATGCTTACACTAGGACCACATATGTTAAAACATTTGTATGACTATGGGGTTACATGCATGTCAGTATTGCACTTGCATGCATATTCAAAGTGATTTTGATCAACACAATATAACACACAGCACTGCATGAATGGTGAGGCAGATAATTCTCGTTTTGTGAGCATGTTGTATATATGCACTTGGCATTCAAAGAGTTAAAATAATATCAATGAGAATTGAAGTGGGGTATGGTTTATCTAGAGACCATATCAACCCTCGCAGTTGGTCCATGGGTAATTTGAAGTCTTGTTTCTGGTTGAACTGTAGGCTTGTTCACATGTAGTGCATTTTCTGTATGGCAACGTCAAAAATGCTTTTTTTTTTTAAGAAGAAGGTATACTCCTATGTGGACAGAATTCAGCATTGTCAAAGCAGTAGAGCTAATCCATATTTGGTGTACATCATGTGAGGTAAGTCCAAAGTCGCTGATGAATGTATTGGGAATGTCTTCAGCACAGTTTGATTCATTCTGTCAGTGGATGTATGCTAAAAGAAGGTTTTTCTCTTGCAAGGAAGACTTTTAGCATCAATAGAATTGTAGAATGTGAAGATCAAACCCTAAGCCACTGAGACACTATGGTAGACATAGAAAGTCCAAGTACTATTGCGTACTGGCCAGTATGTGAGGAGTGGCAAAAATATAGGTGTCAGTTGCTTGGTGTGAGATTTATACGAGGTAATATTGGTCACATTCTTAAACCTGTTGAATTTAGCATTTTCCACCAGCCTGCCACAACAGTACGAATCTACATGTAAGGAGATGGAAACTGCGTTGTTAGAGCACTGGCACTCGCAATAACTGAATCACAGCATCATACATGCAGCATAATACTGGTATTTAGTCATGCTATCTTAATGCTCATGAAACCATGGATGAATACCTAGCAAGAACAGACATGCAAAGCCCATCTACCTGGGCTACAGAGGTTGAAATATTTGCAGCCTCCAATATCATATCCAGAAATCGAAGGACATCGGATTTACATACGTTTCGTTTTGGAATTTTTGTCCTTGATATCTTACAAGAAAGGTACCCAGTATCCATTTTTGAAATTGAGTTGAATTTTAAGTTCATAATTTTCTGCGAATATTCAAGCAAATTAATTACAAAACCTCGTTTGCGTGTACACGAATTTTTTTTGTTTGATTGTTTTTAGACAACCAAAAATGCAAAAGTAGTTGCAACCTCTGAAACGTGCTCATCTAAATCAAATAGTACTGGAAACAGCAATAATATATTCACAAACAATCATCTGTCACTTCGACTTGATTAAAAGGGTTTTTCCGTAAACATGTACACAAATCGGTATCACAATGTCCTAATTATTGTATTCCAATGCTAATACTTCTTGCTCCTCAACTGATACTGGAGGTGCAAAGCAAAAATATATATTTAGATACATTTCGAGGGGGGGGGGGGGCAAAGAAATCTGTATGGACCCCATCATCCAATACTGTAGAGCTTGAAGAGAGAATTACGAATCTGATTTTAAAATAAAAATCTGACTTCAGAGAAAAAAGATACGGGGGATTTTAAAAAGAGGGCGTAGGGGGTACCACCCTACGCCTCTTCCATTTTATCATCTTTTTTGTTTTGCATCAGATTCACATGGGAATCACACCGATCGATTCCTCGCAGTGAAAGTAGCTAGTTAGGACCCAAGTACAACTTGTAAACCCTCGCTAAAACCTTGAGCATGTTTTAACCCGGTAATTAAACCTATCACACGCATCTCTGGAATGTTAACTACATCGCTCTAGGTTTTAGCGAGGGTTTACAAGTTGTACTTGGGTCCTAACTAGCTACTTTCACTGCGAGGAATCGATCGGTGTGATTCCCATGTGAATCTGAAGCAAAACAAAAAAGATGGATAAAATGGAAGGGGCGTAGGGTGGTACCCCCTACGCCCTCTTTTAAAATCCCCCGTATCTTTTTTCTTTGAAGTCAGATTTTTATTTTAAAAGCAGATTCGTAATTCTCTCTTCAAGCTCTACAGTATTGGATGATGGGGTCCATACAGATTTCTTTGCCCCCCCCCCCCCCCCCCCCCTCGATACATTTTACTATTTTTTGATGGTATCCACATAGTTCTTGTTTTATACTTGTCACTTCGATTGAATTTTACCGTTACTAGCTTCATAATTACATTAACGCTATTAAAACTTGATTTTTAATTAGTTTCATACTATTAATAAAAATAGCAGTACAAAAAAAACAAAAACATGGCGGACAACTATTTTATAACTGTCATGCATCAGGTGGGTGTGGTGGCAAAGGGCGTGGTCAGATTGGGCGAGGCTTGTTTGTTCGTGACTTACATTAGTTGTTCAAATTTGTGCGCAGTTGATGTCTTTATTTGTTAATACTGTTCATACAAATACGCCTATTCTTTGTTTCTCCAACTATAACTATTTGTTCGTGATAGGGTAGAGAAAACTCAAATATAAAAAGTGGCGAATCTCAGTTGTATTCTTATACGCCTCTGTAACGGCTCTGTTGCGCTGAATGACGTTCTTTTTAGCATGGGACTCCGTCAGGGGCGGATCATGTGCCTCAGGAGAACAGGAAGAGGTTGACATTGTGTCCCTCTTGTCGTGGAGGCGTATATAGCCGCGGCTGAATGAAATCACCGGCATGAATTAATTGCTAGGCCAGGCCCGGCGCACTCTGTCCAAAGTTGGTGCGGCCAATTATTAAATATTAGTATGGGCGTGGCCCCATGCAAAGTGCGCGCGGGTTGAAGTTTTCTTTCGAAGCACATGTCCGGCCCGTGTTGATGAAATACATGTAAGATGCAAAAACAGAATCATATGTAACCGGACAATGCAAACATGGATGTGGCAAAAGCAAATTAACTGATCAAGATTGAAGCTCTTTAAGTATTAGGGGACTTTGGGTATCATTATCAAGGATTGCCAAATATCTTTGTCCTATGCTGCGAACTGTTAACAAATTCGTCTGCGATGTTCTCCAGCTTGATGGTGTCAGTGAGAGCTTTGTGAACGTGTAACATGCACCATTAGGTTATTTAATCTTACCTGGCTCATTGTGCTGCGTCGATAGCTTTTAATCCTACGGAGCGCGCTAAATGTATATACGTTCGGAAGTTGCATTTGTAGCGTCATCACTAGCAATTAGCTTCATTACTGTACAAACTTCAGACAGAAGTTGTTTTTGAGATGCTGCGGTGTTAAAGTGCAAGTGTACTTAATGATGTCCAAAATTGTCGGCGGAATTTGAACTGTTGAATAATTCCTTGCAAAAAATAGACAACTGATAGCGTAATAGCTGGATGGAGGTCATCTTTAATGACTTTATAAAATGTGCAGACAAACTCAAAATCTTTCTGGACTTCATCTTCCGTTCTTTAAATCCCTTCACGCAGATGTGGTAGTATGATAAGTCCTTACCTTTGACCCATGTCTTAAACCATGCAATGCAATTAACCCTGAAACAATCGCAAGACAGGATTTTTTTTCTCCAAATGAACGCTTAGGGAACGTCAGGCCCATAGGGTGGTGCGGGATGTCGAGGATCTGAGGCAGATCATTTATTGAGAGCCCATAGTTGCACAGCAGGAAATTCATTCAATGGTTAAGTTAAGTACGACTACGAATTAATGTAATTATAATAATGCGAGACTAACACGTTCAAATAGTTATTAGTAGACGATCGATAATTACAATGGTTAAAGAATAAATGCACTATGGACATCAGACACGCCCACATATTAGACACGCCCATTTTGGGACCGAAAGTTGGTGCGGCCAAAGCCGCACCAACCGCACCGTGTGCGCCGGGCCTGTAGGCGCCTGCCTATCCACTCTCAAGTGCCCAAGCACTCCATGACAAATTGAATTATGAACGTGACGCTATTTTCGTTTAGTAATCGGTAATAATAAATCATTTACTCGTACAACATGTGACGTCAAAGAAACAAACAGCTACGTAGTTATGTACTACCCAGCGGAGAGAATTGTTGGGCAGCGGAGAAAGGTATGCTTCATGCAGGTTTTCGATTGTGTAGGTTTTATCGCATTGCATAGGGTGGAAATCTAGAGTTCTTGGTCGTATGGCAGGACTGTCAAAGCATTCATTGCCGCAGCAAGTTAGTTCTAATCTCTTCATCATGCATTACCATGCATGCAATTGAGAGCTGGTTTCGCGTATACATGTAAACTGCACTTCAAAACATTCATTACTGCAGCGGTGCAGTCATGTTATCTTGCACCGTATTGTCTTGCATAATGCACAATTAACTTAACTTAAACTATGACAGCATAATTGGATCATGCACCATCAAACCGCATGTATCGCAATTCATGCATGCACGGATAATGCTCGTGAAATGAACAAGAAAAGCGTGGAAATTGTAACTGAGCGTTGTCCGAGGTTACCAGGCAATAGAGTCTATATAAAAATCGCCGAGCTTTTTTATGTATACTGATAGAACTTACGTATAAGCGTCGAAACATACAACCACTTTGAAAGTTAATGCCGCGAGTGCTACTGACAAAGAGAATGACTTGAGGCATATCCCACTGGGTTCGAGCAAGGCCCTGGTTGAAATTAATTTAAATGTCTTGATTTTAGTAAAAGGGTGCTTAATATTTTTTTCATGAAAAATGCATATAATAATCAAATCGATTTTTAGAGTATATTAAACATGTTTGAAATTCAAATGTGGAAAAAAACAACAGGATGACCGCGTATGTATGGGCCATTTCTGGATATGTGTTACAGACCCTCTATATTTGTATTTTGTACATCTGGACACACATAAAAGTGGCTGAAGTTTTCACTATGTAAACAACAGTTTTACTGCACATTCTGAAGAAGCTATCTATTTGAGGAACATTTCCAAACACTATGAATCTGTTTGGCAAATGTAACACTAACTATTCAAAGCAACATGCCCGAATCATTTTGCTATATTTCCCAATTTTGATCTTGTCATTTTTCTAAATGCATAGGTCCAATATTATGACTACTACAAAATAACATCTTCATTTAATAAAAACATATACTATATAGCCGGTGTTAAAATGATATTTATAGATGTGGTTTAGTCAACCTTACGTATGAGCTTAATGATCATTCTGCGTATTCCTGGATGAACGAAATTACTAATGGCATGCAGTAATGGGTTGCTCTTACTAGTACTATTTGTTCTAAATGATAGCTATTGCACCAAACCAGCTATGCCGTTGAGGCATCGAATAAACCTATTCGCCTTATCGCACATGACTATTATCTAGTGTATATGACCGGTAAACTTTTGGCAACCAAAAATGTACCGATACGCGTCCAGAGGACTGTGTGTTTATTCTCATCACAGCAGCTCCATGGTAAATGTAGCTGTGCAACAAATCAATAAACTATACGTCACGGCACCGCATCAGACATTAGATATGACTAATCGCCCTTCTCACTATACCTTTGGCGAGGGCGGTACAATTTTTGCGTGACAGCATACAAAAGTCATGTTTTAGGGTGTATTGAGATAAGATTTTTAAAAGTAATTGAACATCATCTGCATCATTGGCCGTTTTGTACTTGAGCTGCTGCATGGTTATGTGACATGCCAGATCCCGTACATGCAAGTTGTTCAAAAATCTTGCATGCTTAATGCCAACACGTTCACGCGACTCGTGATCACGTGCACACTCCACATGCGATTCTGACCACACAGTAACAAACAGCCACGCAAATCTAAAAAGGAGCAAGGAGCTCTCTATACATACCGACCAGAAAAAGCAGATATGGAAATATGCGTGGACTCTGTTGTGTCGGCGCTGAATGCTGAAGCGGGAGGCGCCTCTCGTCTCGAGCTGTGCGCGAACCTGGTGGAGGGAGGGACCACGCCCACCAGCGGCCTCCTCCGAGTCGTCAAGCGCCGTGTAAAGATACCCGTGTTCGCCATGGTCAGAGCGAGAGGCGGGGACTTTGCGTACACCGAGGACGAGTTCAGCGTCATGGAGGAAGACGTGAGGGTCCTGAAGAGCTGCGGAGCCGACGGGTTTGTGTTCGGAATTCTTACTCCTTCGGGAGGAGTGGACGTGGAGCGTTGCTCGCGACTGTTGGAGCTGTGCAGGCCCTTCCCCGTTACATTCCACCGAGCTTTTGACATGGTCAAGGACCCCTTTGAGTCGCTCGAAGATATCCTGAGGATTACGTTCGACCGCGTTTTGACCAGCGGCCGTTGCAGTACCGCTCTGGGCGGCATGCCTTTGATATCGCAGCTGGTGGAGAGAGCGGGAACGAGGGCAGTCATCGTACCAGGTGGAGGCATAAACGAGGAAAACCTGGAAACCTTACTGAGAGGGACGCGCGCCAAGGAGTTCCATTGCTCTGCGCGGGTGACCTCTGTCTCCAAGATGGAGTACAGACACGTTGGCGTTACGATGGGTAGCAGTTATCAGCCAGATGAATTCGTGCTGAAAGTGGCTGACGTGAAGCGTGCGAGCGCGCTTTTGTCTATTGCGACAGGTGTTTGGCTACGTGAACAGCAGGAAACTTGTAATACCTGAATGGTTAATTTGTACATGTATACTCTATCTTTCTAACTCACAGGGAAAACTTTTGAGCGTCCAGGATGGGTTGTACCTGGGAAAGAGTGTGGAGTCTATATCCCATCCTTAATACTGACATTCTACATGTATCTACCATGTACTATTCCCACTGCTGATAATATTATCCAATGCTTTGTCACTTTTCCAAATGCGCTCTTCACTTGTTACTTTTCAATACTGAATCCAATTACATAGTGGTATATATACCGTGTACACAAATTTGTGCCAAATGTAATGGCAGTGTGCGATGCAGTTGATGCGTCATTTATGCGGATGATAAACTTACCAAAACGTTTTTAGTTTGAAGTTCAAAGTTAAAAGCACAATATAGTTGGCCAACCATGCGTGCGCCATTTTTCGCCAGGTACTTCAGCACCCTTGACTTCTTAAAAATAATTTTGAAAGAAGCTTTAACATAGCAGTTTGTCCAGCAGCACCGTGTATAGTCTTCCTCATGTGTAGCATATTTATTGATTGTTGTCAGTACTGAATTGATTTTTGATATCCTTTAGAAACACTGCCTTTTAAAAGTGCTACCTCTGCACTTTGTGAGAAAACGATGCAACTGTAAAAGGGGCTGAATGCACAGTGCGATGTTAGATTCGGAAACACTTCATCCCAGCAATCTATTAATGCGCATGTAGCATAATGCATCCGTTGGAGTAGCAGTTATTGGTGCAATATGCATTAAATAGGTTCCGATCACCGTCACTATCATCAGATAACAAGTCATTAAAGTGATACAATAAATCATCACTTCACTGCTTTATATTAGGTTTGAGATTTTTAAAAAGAAAACCAAAGTTCAGTTGAAATGCTTTCAGTTATTTAGGGATATGAGAGCCTGATCCATCAAAACTAATTACGGGATCTATCCTCTGGATCGTGCACTGCTTCTTCATCTTGTGTCTCATCCAAAGACTACCTCTTCGCTGTAGATACCAAGCAGAAGGGAAAAGTGCACCATCGGGTCTCATTTCAATTAAACTCTTCAACCGACCCTCGAGCTGCAATTTTGGAGTTAATAAACCATCGACTTTTGATTGAATTGAATTTACAAAGTCTGAACTTTTTGCACTGACAATTCAAGGCAGCTATCTATAGCTCACGTCATTATCATCTTACTTAATAGGTTAAACTGAAACATAAACAGATGCGTGCCGTACTTCTCGATGACATCATGCATTCCATCGTCAGTATTAAACAGCTCTAATTCAACTCAAAACAAATCAAATGTGTGGCAGACCTGTTACTACCAGCTTGTAGTCCCATGTATGTTTACACAATGCCCACATGTACACTTGGAGCCACTTGGTCTGTGTGTTACACACAATGCCAACATGTAAACAACTTACGTAAGCCCTCATTATTACATAACATCCAGTGCTACATGCCAGGGACATGCGGATTGAGTGAATATAACCACACCCACCCTACCCAATAAGCGCCATGGCAATTTTTTTGTGCTGTGCGAAGATGGGACGCTATATAATTATCATTGGGACGCTATACATGTATTTTTTAATGTCTATTTCCCCGCGGGGGACGAGTGTGCCCCATGGGGGACGCAACTTCAGATTGATGGCGCTTTGTCACGGTGGAGCATTGCTGCGTTCTAAAAATAATGCCATGTTTAGAAAGCACTTAAACCCTGGGCGGAAGGAATCAGCTAGGGCTAGATTCTTTACAACTATTTCCTTCTTTTGAACATAGTGTATTAGAAAGCTTACGTAAATTGTGGTCTGAGTACGAGTCATGAAGTTGTTAACAGATCGAGTTCCGTGTGTTTAGGCTGTTGCAGTACAGCTATACGATGAAAATATGGACTGCCGATCGACACCAGCAGTCATTTGTGTGAACTAAATACGCGTGCCGATTCAAAAAATGCCACATGTTTTTTTAATTGGAAAGGTCCTGCGCTATGCGCAATTAGAACAGATACAATTAAGTCAATACTCCGTGTATGTAAGACGCTACATCATGGTTTCTTGGACCCAGAGCTGAAACTGTATAAGAATTAACCTGCATTGGGAGCTTTTCATGATATATAAATAAATAAATAAATACATATCACATCAGAATGCCTACAATCTGAATTACTGCCCACCATGGGGCACACTCGTCCCCCGCGGGGACTTTCAGGACAATAGACATTAACCTTATTAAAAAAAAAAAATCAATGCACATGTACATGCATATATAGGGCATGTCGAGAACATCCAAGGTAAACGTTTTCTGTCAAGAGGGTTTCCCCCACACACAATAAAGCTGAGCCTCTCCACCCAGGTAAACCAAATGCATTCACTTCGAATCGCAAATAGGTAATGTATGTTAATACAATTGCTCAGGACTCTCTTTTATTTATTTAAACTAAGGAATTGGTCTAGTCCCATCCATGGTAGCCATCCTTGTGGGTCACTGGGCACAAGATGGCAAAACTATCTGAAGAGTATTTCCACTCGAGAGTGCACAATGCAATCATAACAACAGAGGAGCCCCTAAGTAGAGCCATATAGGGCTATTCAACTATGAAGGACAATGGGTCATTGACCTTCTTGGGACTGCTGGTGAGGCTTTGAAGGGAGTGCTGCACTCTCCGATGATGGGTTGTGTTTCTTATTAATTACATTCCAACTCATAAAATATGCCTAAATTTAATCATTTACTACTAGTCAAAGTACACTGGGACAAATATGTATTCCTGACCTAAGGAGTACAAAAATGTATATCTGACTGAGGGAGTATAAAAATGTATTCCTGACCTACAGTAGGGAGTAAAAAATGTATTCCTGACTTTGGGAGTACAAAAATGTATGCCTGACCTTGAGAGTACAAAAAAATATTATTCTTTCTGGCAATATATGGTCATGCCATTGTATATAATACTTGAATATTTATTTCACAATAAGGAGCTGGAATACTGGTGGCATTAAAACTTAAACGAGCAGCAGTATCAGTCCAAGGCAGTTATGATCAAATTTGTTCAAAAGTGGAGTTCCATCAGCCAGGGCCATTGCTTCAAACCCTCGCACTAAACACACAGTTGCACCACTCGATGTTAGCATGAGCGTAGTAGGGAGCTGACCATACTTGAACTACAGAGGTACATGTATAAGATAAATGCATTTGAAAGTATTCTGCATTGAGATGATCGTCAAATTACTGTACCTCATTTATAGGAGTATGTAGCCGAACATATTCACCAGAGTGGATAAGCTCATGTTTGTGAGAAACAACTGCTCTGTACTGCACAACTGTCTGATGATGTACTTCACCAAAGTCCAGGAGTATTTCAAATGGAGGATTCATAGTGAGGAGTTGGCTGAGAGTTGCCGAAGAGAGATCTTGAGTGTCAACTCTGACAGATTCAAGAGGTACCTTTGTGGAAACCTGGAAAGGGGATGAGTGTTCACAATGACTTAAAGAGCAGCTATGGTCAAACCTTTCATCAACAGCCTGGTTGATAAATTCTCTTGGCACAATTTAAGTCCTTCATGGAGATGGGGTTAAAATGTGTTGAACTGCCTTTGTTTTGTAAAGTTCGCAATGCAATTAGTTGTTCAGCTTGTGTTGGCTCAAAATGGCAGCAGTACGCTATATAAAATACCTGTGTCAAAAAATATCTTAAACTTATATCAAAACACTGTTTGCACTGGGTAACGAAAAAGAAGATGAAATACCTTGCTGCTTCCAAGGCAGTGAGAAATGACTGATGAAATTGACAACGTATAGAATGGTGTATTTGAAGGAGACAGAACCTGCATAACAATAGTGTATAGCCACTGAAATAGCTACGTAACACCTTACTCATATTGGAGGAATGGAATCTGGGAGCTTAAATTTCTTAACCTGATGGAGGCTTGGTACTTCCACTCCAGCATCTTTTAATGTTGTCCACATGAAGTGAAGATTAGTCTCTCCCTAATTTATAAACCCATATACCGATGCAGCATGCACACAATGCTGTACATACCATTGACCGAGGACTGTGCAGATGAAAGTAAAGACGTGCAAACATTTTTCTTGGAAATGGGAAAAAGCTAGCACTGTGTGGAATCTGAGAGTCCTCTTCATTGTCTACAGCTGTTACAAGTTCCACATCTGTTAAATCAGATTCAGAGTCAGATTCACAGTCCAGGACCTCAGGTTGAGGCTTCTCATTAAAGAGGTATCCACTTTCTTGGAACTCGTATACTTGTACTTCATCCTGCGAATGGGTCATGACAGCTTTAATCAATATTAGGTAATACCTCTGGCGGTGAATCACTGTGCCGGGGTAGATACCTCAGTCACAAGCAACTCAACGTTTGACTGATGCTTCTGAGTTTTAAAATGTCTCGTAAGCCTCCATCTTTGCGCGAAGCTTACTTTGCAGACCTCACAATGAAACACTGTAGTGCAGTCAGTCACAGTTATTCATAACAATTCGTAACGTAAAACTATAAACACATAAATACTCATATAGAATACAGCATGAGCGCATTCTTTTCACCCTTTCTGTACTGATAGTATACAAAGCAGAGATGCTTTAAGTTACCTTCTGACAACCGAGAACGGTTCCGCCATTTATAATTTGCCAAAACAAAAAATTTGTTCGCCACGTGACTTTGTGGGCAAGAGGGGTGTGGGCATGCATGCAGCAACTAGCGCAATGATCAGAGGCACTTCTCTACCACGGCATTTAAGGAGTGGAGCTGAATCCTCAGGCAGTGTGCAAAACCCTTTGCTTCGTGGTAGGAGCTCTAACCATTCAGAACCCATTGTGGACACATCCTACCAACCAAGCCACCACAGTCAATTGCCTCCCGCTGCTTTGTCTGTGACCACATGCAGCAACCCCCAGCGTTGTCTATGCCTCCTAGTCTGTGGATCTATCAGTTGTTATGCGGGAGCTGAGTGCAATGAGAAAGGAAATGAAGCAGGCCATTACTCACCTGCAGGCTGAACAGGCCAAAATCGGACCATATCTCACCTCACAATTGAAAAGAGTCCGTTCAAGTCCGTATATTAAAATATCCGTTGTTTCAAAGTGGAAAAACATACACTGACATGTTGTTACGGCCAAAATAACAGGTTACTTCGGGCGTGTAAACGAGCCGTATTAACATGCACCTTACATCCGGCACCAACCACGTAATATCATACACCATTCCATATGTAACATTTTATCGGTGCACTTACGGGCTGTAAAACGGACCCGTTACGATATATTTTGTACTTACGGGCCGATAATTTACCGAAAATTTTTGGTTGTGTATGCCTATTGGTTTATTAAATGATGAGGGCGTGGCCAGAGCGTGCACGTGGGTGTAGTTGGGGTGGGTGTGGATACCTCTCCCACCCCAGCTAGGGGTATGGGGGAGCGCTGTATCGGGGTCTTGGGGGGGGGGGGGGGGGGGGGGGGGGGGGGGGGGGGAGAGCCCCAGAAGCTCTGCAGCTATAGGCCCTTTTCCTGTGTCATGTGACCGCTCCGTAATCTAACATACGTCAGTGTCACACAATATAAATTAATACACGTCCGCCATGTTGATTCACAGCTTTTACGGAAATATCCGAGTGACGAAAAGGGCCTATCATTTTGAAGTCATGAAAACCCTTTGAAATAGCGCTAAATATTTTAACTGATGATTCGATTTTGTGCTATATGGTAATAGAACGTGCAACTAACTACAATGTCATAGTATTATATAGTCTTTGAATGGAATGATGTCCTCAAAACTTGCCAACCTATGCTCATTGAGGCTTACAAATTGGTTCAAACATGATGCAACTGACAGAGCATCTGTTCTTTCTTTGTGAGCGTGGAGAATCATAATGTTGTTCAGGCGCATTTGAGACATAATGGAACGTAGGTAAGTCTTTACCCAACGTAGTACGAAAGCGGTCTTGAAGACTGTCGTAATGGAGTCAGCGCCAGTTGGAACACCACTTAAGGTTAAAAGCACTTTTTCTGGCCGAACTGGTGCAGCGGAAAGACAGAATTCGACGGCTGATTTGGTGCATCGTCCACGATCGGCGGTTTTAAGGTTCTAGATCTGAAACAGGATTCATACCACACGTTACAATTTGCAAATCGATTAATAATTTTTTCTCAATTAATAACTTATGCTCTGGCCGACGGCTTTGGTCACGTGACTACAATAGCAGTTTGGAATTTTTTAAAAAATGGCGCAAACCCCTCGAAAGAGACCACGGCCTGATGATGGATCTTTGCGCTGGGAACAGGGGGAATATCTCAGGGTCAGCATTCATCACACGGAGAATGATGCTTAGTAATCGGAATCCGGATACAACGTCAACTCCCAGTGGGATGAATATTGGCCCTGTCTGAGATATCCAGGCAAAGCGAGGGGTCTGACACGCTAGAAATCTCGTACGACCAGCTCAGAAATTTATTTCTAAATGGATGTCGGGCAGGAGCCGGGTAATTCAATTGAAATGGTGGAAAATGTTGTAACTGCTAACTTTTCTGGTGATGAAAGATACATGTATGCTCCGTTAGGCCAGCAGATTGTTTGCAAGTTTCCACCAGGCCATCGGCTTCGGATAGAGAACTGAGAGCAACCCAGTCTAGTAACGAGCACGTGGTCCGGCACGTGGCTATTACTAACTCGGCTATCATAACAACAATGCATGTAACGAAATTTAAAAAGGAAGTAAAATAGGAAGTAAGGTCTTCACTCGTGATGTTTCTTACTGCAGTGACCTGAAACGACGGGCCTTGTTTCCACTAGAGAATGTGCGATATGCTGTGTATTTACAGTCTGACCTGCTTCCTAGCGTCAGTTTAACATGTCCTATTAAGCACCGTGTATGAGCATACCTCAGCACAAAAGCGATGAGCGAGGTGAGGACAGAAGGTATATAATCGTTATCTTTCTTGTGCGTTGTCTTCAGTGCGTACCCCGCGTCCTGCCATGACCCAATTTGAGCATCCGTTTGATATATGGCAGAAGGAAAGTTTACATAACCAAAAAGTAATTGCGCATGTTCCTCTACATGTACAGTATATAACGCTGTCAGCCTGGACCTGGTAAACAACAAGTGTATGGCCATCCAGTAACGTTAATAGCTCATCTCGTTCCGTATAAGAGCTGACACTCGTCAAACACAAACTACGGAAATATTCGAAAAACTTCGGAATGAAATCTGAGAAATGCAACAATGGCGGTGGAAATTAAGAAATTTTGAAATGTGGCAGAAATCTGGTTGAAATTTGGGAAATCTAAGAAATCTGGCGGGAAATCGAAGAGATGTGGCGGAAATAAGAGAAATTTCAGAAATATTGAAATTCCGTACGGGCTATGGGCCACGGCGGTTTGCTCTCATTGAACGCGTGGAAAGTAGGCCCTCCGCCCCGAAAAATTGAAATGGTTTACATGCCCCATAGCAACGAACATGACAACCGATGTCCTTTATGTTACTAAGTTCGTAAAATGTATTAACTCCTAAAAGCCATACTAGAAGTGACAAACACCTCTGACCTTTATTTTAAGCATAAATCACGTGGCCTGACGTTTGTTGTCTGTCAGCTCTGGCGCTTCGAAGCAATTGACTTTCAAGCGGTGATGGCCGACCTTAGTCTCGTACCCAGACCCTGATTCCCGCAGCTGCGGATGGATTACATCACCGCTACGCGGTGATGTAATCCATCCGCAGCTGCGGGAATCAGGGTCTGGGTACGAGACTAGGCCGACCTCGCGTGTTCAAACGACGATAACGACGCTCAGGAACCGAGATAGAACTGACCCAAACTATCACGGTAAGGTTAATAGAATGCTGTATCTGTTTTGGTACAAGCTAACGGTGACGCATTTTCTGAAGTAGTTTTCAAGCCTTTAGACAATCCGCCATTTTGGCGTCTTTTGGGGGTTGGAACTATTGCAGTGGATGTTTATTATTTTGACAGAATGTTATCTCGCATATTGAACACTCGAAAGTGAGCTGCATCACATAGCTAAATATTCTTTACTTTCTTAGCTGGAGGAGGGATGGCAGCTACCAGTTGTGGTTCAATGCTTAATAGATGTTCTTTAACTATGCACAGCAGATTGGAGCAAGTACCAAGCCAAGTCTATTAAACTTGGCATGAATCAATTCAGCCCCCTGTTTTCCCAAAAGGCCGAAGCCAGCATGCTAGGTATTTGCCCACTGTACTGCATGATCCTCCAGGAGATGCATTTTAATGGTGACTGTTGCTTCAGGATATGGTAAAAGGCCATGAACTCTTGAATAGCCTTGGAATCCACCTTCACTGGCTGGTATAAACCCTTCATGCTAGGTAAGCCTGCCAGCATTGCAACCATGCTTTTAAAAGTAAGAGCATTTGTATTTCACTCTTACCTTTCATTTTCATTTAAGAAGTGGACAACCTTATCTACCAGATGGGGAATGTAAACTAAAGGAGCTCCTTTGATTTCATCTCCACCTGGAAATGTAAAGGGGGCAACTTTCCTTGAGGTTATCACCCACAATGTGGCTGGAGATGCGACACATCCTTTCCTCACCAGCCAGATGAATTCAAGCCACCTGAAAAATCAGTGAGTTACCTTTGCTGCATACATTTATGATATCATAACGTCTTAGAAGTCTCAATTTATTCCAAGGTATAGCAAGACCAGCCTTTATTGCCAATACCTGAGCTGGACCAATCTCAATGGATGATGAGATGCTTGCAGTAGCTAGCCAACAAACATTGTCACTCTCCATCACTGAAGGTGAGAACTTCTGTTTGGATGAGGGCAGATGCTTCTCCACTGACAATACTTCGTATCCTCTGCATTTCAGAGCAGAGCTCTGGTCCTTGAGCAGGCGGCTGTGGTTTGTTAGCTTGGCTTTGGTGACTTGCATGAATGTCATTGGCTAAGGTGAGGGTAGATATTATGTAACATCAGTACCAGTCAAAACACTTCCTTCCTGTAGCAAGCTGTACAGCACCTTTGTCGGAACTGGTAGAGATGGCTCTCTTCAGTAGCTCAGCAGCTTGCCTCTCCTCCTCAGGTGTAAGTGACGGTACACACTCATGCCCTTCATAATCACCACTTCTAATGTCCCTGTTGCAACCAGCACAATGTCTTCTAACATCTGATAGCAGCAGAGGAGTATTGCATTTGATACTGGTCTGACATGTGACGGATCATCGTCTGAGCAACAGGGACAACTTACAGCGCCAGATACTGCTATGCACTCTGTGAGGTACTTGGTGCATACCAGTGAACTGCACACATCAATTCTAGTGGCTGTGAAAAAACAGGCACACTTCAACTTCTCTAAGATCAACAGGTTGTTCCCGCTGGCCAAAGGTGGACTAGGCTCATGCAATAAGCTGGTGGAGAGACAATCTTCTGAAGAGGAGCTATTAGTGCATTAGGTGCCTGGTGAACGCTTTCTACTTTTGGCTTTTCATGTGTCCACCCTACCCACATGCACGGAAGTGCTCACACAATGATATCATACTATTGTATTGTTCACAAGTACATTGTTGTACCTTGCATTGATGAAATGTATGTTTGTGCCACTGAAATACACTGACTGTACACTTGTGATGCACCCCCTTCATTATGGCACATATTGTTCTCTCCATCAAATGCTTACAGAGCAAGCAGCAGGATGTGTGTTGACATCACCCCCCAGAAGTGTTGATGTCAAAAGCTATTTTCAGATCAGTTGTGAATGCATTGCATTCATACCTGATCTTTTGCTTTGCTTTGGATTTCCACAGCCTCTGTCCACACACTCTACAACACTGGGTACTTGCTCTATATGGTAATTATCATGTACCAGGTATATATACATGTACGAATGAAACCACAACTTGTATCGATTATTCATGAAATACGCTCCGCTGGTTCGTGGTGATAGAAAACGCGTCACCACTTCAGGTTCGTATATACGTATTGCCACATGCCTCCCGATCACTACCGTAGTATGCTTACCTTCCAATTTTGTTCCTGAAGTTAACGTCGTCTTACTTTGTAATGGCCCCTTCAAATTACGTGCCGCGTGACCTTACAAAAACGGCCTGCGCGTTTTGTTTATGTGTCATGTAGACTATGCTTATAGAGTGGGCATGCTAGAAACTTAAGTACAGTGCGTGAATTTGATTTCATATTTTGATTTGCAGTTTCTGGTGAGTCATGGTAAGTTTTGAAACATTGGGTGGCTATAATGAGGCGTCACTTCAGAATTATAGAGTGATACCGTAAATTGTCTAATTGTACACCCAGTTTCCAGCTGCATACAACCGTGGGGCTTGTGTCCTACCCCTCGCCGTACCAAAACAATTAACCAATTACTTATCAAGTGATAATAACTCACACGCACTATCTGATGGATGGCCTAGCCTTGCAGCCGGACCTTCCGCCAAAAGGTCGGGCTACAGTACTCCCAACTAGATCAGTACCAGATTGGGGTAGAAGGCACCAGGGATGCCTCGTCTTGGCACTGAGTTGCCTCCGCCCCCAACACCCACCTCTCTTTAAGGGGGGAGGAAGGTTCCCTGCTGGTACACTCCGTATGGGAAATGCTACTTGAGCAGCGGGGAGGGTGTTGAATTTCGTTGCGGCTTTATTTTAGGAAATGACAGAATTTCTGTGACAAGCAGTACGTCATACGCATCTGGCACATGCGCATGTTGAGTTCTTCTGTAACCCCTATCAAAATTTGATTCAAAAACAATGTTATATTGCTCTTTGATTTGCTAATTCCATTTGATGTCAGTTTATTGACGTTGGTTTTTGGCTCTTGATTTCAAACTAATATTCTTGCGAGATTTCTCCCTGTGTTGCATATAGCTGGTAAGCATTGATGCACAATTCAGTCAAGTAGGAAATGTATTCGATTGATAGGGTATGACTGTGCACTTAGAAACATTGTATGATTAGAATTACTCCCATTGTCTTTTAACCACTTGTATGCATGCATCAGGAAGGCAAAGAGCTCAAGACTGTGCCTAGATGGATGGCATTGTCTGCTCCATGGTAGTAGTGTGTGATAACAACGTTGTATCAGAGAATTCAATTTGCGCACAAATGGTGCCACACTCATGACACGGGACGTACCAACAATACCAGGCACAGAAAATAAAATGTAATTTAAAGCACCTCCACGTGAAGGTGAGCCCACAGGAATATAGTGCAAATGTATGTACTTGTACATGTACTACTACAGCAAACACACATCCTACAACTACTGGGCAAAAGTTCTTGTGCCTTAGTTCAGCGGTGTCCTAGAGCAGAAGGGAAGAACAGTAATCACTGAACTGAATGGACGTAACTCAGAATTTAACCCTCAAGACCCTATGATGTTAACATGCTCTGGACCACTGCAACACAACATTGAGTGGTTATGTTTGAATTTCTGGGCCACACCTCCAGGTAATCTGACTAGACCCTTCCTTAGTCATTCATTTGACACCGTTAGTTCCAATAATAGAGAACTGAATAACTAAGCAACATTTCTAATGTAACCATAGCTGCTGTTGCAATCTCCATCATCTCCAGGCAAGTACATAGAGGGTGTGGCCCAAAGCATGTATGAGAGTTGCAGGTTACTCAGCAATTTGTAATACACTAATCCATGGTTGAAAGTGAATGTGTAGTAGCATCAACCATCTGCATGACAAATGAGAGCCTCTTGATATGTTAGGTATTACTATTTGAGGTGATCCCAGCCTGCACACACTGCATGTTGAACTGACATATGGAGCCCAGGCTGTGGAGCCCAGTATTATGTGGCTGTGGAGCCCAGTATTATGTGGCTGTGGAGCCCAGTATTATGTGGCTGTGGAGCCCAGTATTATTATGTGGCTGTGGAGCACCACATGTACACATCATGATACTTACTTAGTTATGGTCTGACTGCCACCAAAGTTTTGGATACCCTGAGGAAATAGAGCAGCGTGTGTGTACACAAAGTGCAGTAAAGCGCTTTGCAGGAAATGGCACAACAGATATATGTGTTTCCCTTTTAAACTAGTACATCTTTCAACAACTCTGAAGTCACAAGCCACACCCATTTGCACAAGCTGCATCTTGATCACAGTGCAGATACGTGCGGATACGATTTGTGTAGCACATCTATGTGCAACATGCATGCCCCCCACACACCACACACCACACACCACACAAACACCACAGTTACACACACACCACACATACATGTACCCATGCACACCAGACACACCACACCACACACACACCACACTGACACACACACCACACACACACACACACACCACACACACACCACACACACACACCACACACACTACCACACACACACAGCACACCACCCACACCACACATACCCATGCACACCACACACACCACACACATACAACACCACATACACATGCACACACACATACACACACACACTCATGCACACACAAACATGGACAAACATACCACCAAGTTGATGGATAGCCCAACGACGTATTGGGGTCCAGCTTGGATACCAATGTTGATCCCAGGGCAGGACACAGACTCGAAGACCACAGTTCCATCAGGATTCTCCTTCACTCTGAAGTCTGCATTGATGTTGTCATCCCCCTGGTCAAAGACACAGGACAAGATAACTCAAGACCAACAGGTCTACTGAAAGAGCAAAGCAGAAACCCCCCCCCCCCCAGCTTTAGATCACAAGAGATCGTACATGGCGCTTGAATATGGGGGAACAGTGTACAAAGCCGTAAAAGTACCTTTCCTTGGATACTTCCGTTGAATGCTCTCATTCTGAACCCTGGGTACTTGTTGGAGTGCAAGGACACGATACCCATGCCACGGTCGCTGTACTTGAAGAACGCTGCAGACAGACCACAAGGTTCATTTCGGGTCACATATGTACCCCACGAGGAGCATATCAAATATGCACACCGTTGGTCTGCGATTATGCACAGCTACAACTTCCAAATATAGTCGTATGCACTTGATGCATTGATGGGCCACCATACATTAATCATACAGTAAAAATCTACTAGTACATGCCAGTGTTAAAGACTTCCCTCTTCCAACATCCTTTATGTGTACATGACTATAGTGTCCATCTTGTGGTAACCATGCCAGCATCATTGCTTATTTCACCCCCCACCCCCCCTCCCCACAATCCATCTACAGTACACACTCCGTCTTTGTTTCCAGTCCATTGCGTCCTATACCACGACCTCATTCAATACAAGAATCATGTGCAATAGATTCAGCCAGAGGTGACATTTACTCGCACACACATTCACACATGCTCACACACATGCTCACACACACATACACACACACATACACACATGCTCACACACATGCTCACACACATACACAGGATAACTTACTGTGCGCATCATTTCCATTCGGTGTGAAGACAACGAAGCCAGAATTCGAGATAGACAGGTAAGTGCCAGTAGACTTGACATAGAGCTGGATCAGCGACTGGTCTCTGAGCTGGTTCTGTGGGAGCAATACCCAGTTAGGTATCAGCAGTGTATGTGTGTATGCGTGTATGCATGTGTGAATGTGCACATGTCTATGCGTGCATGTACATGTCTATGCATGCATGTACATGTCTATGCGTGCATGTACATGTCTATGCGTGCATGTACATGTCTATGCGTGCATGTACATGTCTATGAGTGCATGTACATGTCTATGCATGTACATGTGAATGTGTGTGCCTCATAGCAATCAATGCCACTCCTAGCACGCCACACAAAGCTGACAGACTCACCATGATTGATGGTCGCCCGAAGGGAGTCATGATGAGGGTGGAGTAAGCATGAAGCTGTTTCTGTTGACGGATGGGGCAGGAATGCAATGAGTGAGTTGGCAAAGGGCAGCTCTTGGCACAACATCATGCCCCTATACGCAACATGTCTTGCCTACAACCTTCTCACCTGCACTCTCACAAAGAAGTGTGCTTCCTGGTCACCGGGCCCCAAGCCAACAGGAGAGCGACACACACCCTGGGCGGTCAAGGCGAGCAACTGTCCTGGGGACTCGACTGATTCGAACATGACATAGTTGTCTGGAAGTGGCTTCACACGAAGGTAACAGAACTTATGGCCTTTGCCCTGTGGTGGTGGGGGAGTGAGGAGGGGAGGGAGGAGGGGAGGAATAGGATGCGTGCGGAAGAGGCAAGTGAATATGAAAGGGAGAGGACTACTTAGGAAGTGTACGTGTGACGTCAATAAACCAAAGGATGTTTATTACGAGACAAATAGTTAAAGTTACATCGTAAAAGGTGTGTAACTGTGGTCGCCTTTTGTACCAATCAAATTGTCACACTACCAACAGAGATTGCTGTATCGCTACAGCAGAGTGAGCTACTGCCTCAAATGAGACTTGATGACATGTGAATACACAAGGACCTACTGCACAAAATACTTTATCCAGTGTTACACACTGGATAAAGTACATACACACACACACACACACACACACACACACACACACACACACACACACACCACACGCACACACACACACACACACAAGTACACACACACACACACACACACCACACACACGCACACACATGTACACACACGCACACAAACAAGTACACACACACGCGTGCACACATATTCACGACTCACATCTCCGTGGATCGCGTTCTTTCTAATGGAAATGTAGCATCCAGGGAAGAACACATTACGTAGCATGATGACACCTGGGGGCTGTCCCTCCGGCACCACCACAGTAAATGCACCTGAAGGTAACATACAAAATATGTATTACATCATCAGGTGCTCTAAACCACAAGGTACATAAGGTACATTAATACCACACCCATCTCTATCTCCACATAGATTAGCACATGAGCAAAAATAACTAAATTCACCAGTTACTGTACCTCCCCATGCTCCGCCCATTATGCCGCTATACGCCTCTTCCCCATCCTCTCCGTCTATCCTCTTCCTCCCTCCTCTTTCCCCTCTTACTCTGGTCATGGCCAAAGGCTCCATCTCCATAAACAGTAGCTGCTTTGATCTGTATGGGAAACCCTTTGCTCCTTGTCAGCAGCTGGACAACGTTCCCATCCTTGAAGGCATCCTGCTCACACACACACACACACACACATACACACACACACAGAAATCAAGTTTATATGAGTGTTTTCAACTGAAACCCTAATGCAGACATGTGTACATGCGTGCTGTGTACCTATCTCAAACATTACACTAATGCACCAAACATGCATGCATACCACACACACCCACACCACACACCCACACACCACACACACACAGACAACATACACACACAGACACAGACAACATACACCCACATCCACACAGACACACAGACACACACATAGACCCACGCACATACTGTAGACCCACACCATTCTGCATTCATGCACAGGTCAGCTGATGCAACAGGAAGTTCCAAACATCATGTGACCCACCTTACAAGGTGCTTCTTAAAAGGTGCTTCTGACAAGATGCTTACACAGCAATGAATACAGCACACATGCAAATGAATACCATCCACCCTACACCATATACAAAGACACACCCCTGACACAAAACACCCTTGCACTTGTCTGTCCGCAGATAAGGAGAGGGAGGGAGGGAGGGGGGGGAGGGAGGGAGGAGAGAGGAAGGAGGGAGGGAGGAGGGAGGGAGGGAGGGAGGGAGGAGGGAGGGAGGGGAGGG